>JAVYIG010008986.1:0-83210 GCA_035222895.1 Strongylocentrotus droebachiensis
AATTTATGCAAATAAGGTCATTAAATTCACATTTTTGCCCATAAATCAGACATTATTCATATTTAAGCATTCTTTCTCACTACATATATTTGTTAGACCATTTGGAATAATAATACAACACAAACATTTGAAAAACCAGGATTATTCCTTATGTTATCTATTGTTTTGATAATTTCTTATGTATTTCTTTGTTTTTTTTACTTATGTATTTTATTGTTTTTGTTGTTTTATTTCATTTCCAACTATAATTCAACTATTTTGACCCCAAAATAAACACCTAAAATCTAAACAAGACCAAATAACCAATGTTTTACCTCTTTATTTGAAAAATGAGATTTCCATATGTTTTGTACACAAATCACAAAAATGAGCGATTTTCGGGCTGACATGCGAAGACAAAAGGACACGTGACTTTGTAATGGTAGGTCCGATTTTCGAAAAATTTCTTTCAAAAGTTGCGCAAGACTCGAAAGAAAAAAGTCACAAAATTTCAGTGCAAGATTTTCTTGCGTTAAAAAATTATCGCGAAAAATGTCGAGGGGGGGGCTTCTCAAGCCCCCCCCCCCCCCGGGCTAAATAGGGTTAAGGGGCCCCTTATCACAAGCTCTGCTTCTCCGGGGTCCCAAACCTATCATGTTTTTTATTTCTTTTGTGTCAATTGATTGTAAAATGTTGTGTTTGATTGGTTTGAATAAACTTGAACTTGAACTTGAACTTGAACTGCCTATTAACAAGTAGTGTATTGCTAGAGGTCAATACGCATTAGCATTGACTCTCTATGCTTTGCTGGATTGGTCTGTATGACAAAATGACTAAGAAACACAAACTTGTCATCCCTATTACATTGTAATTAGCTTTTCCTGCAAAATTTGGTAAAAAAAACATTGAGTAAAGGTTTTATTTATTTAAAGCATCAGCCCTTTAAATTTACAGGCCTTTAAATTTCCTTTCTTTGGTTAGAAAATTCAACTTAGAATCTATAACTTCTTGCAAAATGAGAGTGCAGACACTTATCATTTGCAATATCAAAATAAAAAGACCGCGGCCGCATTCACTACACTATCTAGACTAGCTAGTTCTAGTTGTGAAAATAAAATTGGTATTGCTTCAATTTGATGAGATTTGGCAGGCATGGCAGGCAGGCTGGGAGTCTTTCCTGTTCAGCGCCAAAGATGCTTTAGAAGAGTTATTATTTGCAGTGAGTTAGAACGATTTGAATTTAGTTTTCACCCATCTTCTCAAATCTCAATCTCAATCTCATTCTCAATCTCAGCTCAGTTTCTCACAAAATCTCATTCATGCCTTGCAATTTGCTTCTGGTTCTATTAAAGTATTATATACTCTAGAAGAGGCAAAAGTCTCTATGGAGAATAGCGTTCATTGTTTACAATTCCGGCCTTCCATAGTGTCTAGCGCTAGCAAAGCCTGGCTTCACAGCTGCAATTGAGCTTCTTCGCATTTCACATCAATTTTTTAGTAGGGTGGGGCTGCACAGCTCACAGATAATGATCGTTGGCTATGGGCGTAGCATGATAGCACACCATTTTCAACTTTCCTTTGACATCATATTTTTCACATCAGACAGATCTGAACCTCAGAACAAAAACAAAACATACGCATGATATTTGAAACAAATTCTCACCTCCGTAACTCATCGACAAACGGGGGAAAAGCGGATCGAGCAGTGCAGGAAAAGTGTACGTAACGTATAGACTGCAAGTGCAAGCACAAATGCCAGATCAATAGTCAACGTCATAGATGCTCGCGAACCGCCCACGGCCATCGGGGAGGCAGCACCGAATATACACTGTTGCCTATAAAGTTGTAATAATTTTTTGGAGAGTTAAAATCAGGTCTACAATATCATTATAACTTTATTGATCAATATAAATCGTCTTAAAGATTGATCAATAAAGTTTTGAGAACATAAAAGGAGAATTGTCACAAAAAAATCATTTAAAAGACGTGAGAAAAATAAAGAAAAGTAACTTTTATGAAAAGGGGGGGGGGGTTAAGAGCACATTTTTTGTTTGTGTGTGTGTACTAAAATTTGATCGATCGATATTTCGTTTCCTTGGGGGGGGGGTAAGGTCAGCTTTTTGGCTCATCCATTACCACAATTGTTTGTTTTTTTTCCTTCTTCTTCTTAAAAAACAAAAACAAAGGGGGGGGGGGGTTGCATCCAAAACACACACATAGAAAAAAGTTAAAGGGGGTTCAACCCCCCCCCCCCCCCCCCTGCGTACGCGCCTGAGTGGGTGTGACCACTATGACTGTTCTCATGCATAATAACGGATCAAGAACAATCAAAATCGTAATACAAATTATATCAATTAAAAGGTCTATTAATACATTGTCAAAACTAAGGTATCATGATTATTGTTGACATTTTTTCAAATTTCGAGCCAATAATTTTACACTTGTATTGATTAGTTTCATTTTTTTTCTTCTCTTGTTTAGGGGGGGGGGGGGTGGGTCACATATATCATCTTCATTTACATTTCTGTTTCCATGGCAAAAGCCTCTTCTTTTTTTTGTAATTTGACTTTCCTTTAAATGACTCATAATCAAACAGGCAGCTAATATTATTACTTGCTTACCATATAGCATTTTCTAAAATTCGAATATTTCTTGATTATTTACCATAGTCACTGCTAAGTACGTGGTCAAGTCTTTCACCGAACTTGACCATTATGTTAATGGCAAACAGACAAATTATGACACATGCGAGTCCTGAGCATTTGAGAGTACTATTATAGGGAGAGCTTCTTGCTGACCGAAATATTCACACACAAAAAAGAAGAAGGAAAAACAGACAAAATTAATTATGATACTTGAAGGTCCCAGCAAACAGAAAATTCATAATTGACATTAATGCAAATTTTTCATTAGTTTCGTTTGTTTTGTTTTGTTTTTTTCACAAAAATATCAGTTTTTCTCACTGTTTCAATAGCAACAGCCATTTTCAAACATGCCCGATACATGTATACCTGAATTTGGTCGTGATCAAATGGAAAGCTTTGAATACATCACTTAGACCGGCATAAACTGTGATTTCAACTTTCTAAATTACAAATACATGACAATCTAATGTTCTAAATAATGTTCTAACAAAAAAACTAAATTTAAGGTTGTGTCTTACGGGTGGTGGCCATTTCATTTGTTAGACCATGGACTAATATTGCGAATGCCTATATGGGGCCAGTCACCACGAAATGAGTCCAGTGTCGCATTAGGCTCAATCGTAGTAATAGCGATGTATAGTGTGTATGTACTGAAAATTGACCCACCTACCACATTTAAGATTTTTCCAAAAATCGACTTATTAATGTCTTGTAGTTTATGTCCCCAGAGCTTAGGTCACGAAAATATCTCCTTCTAACATTTTTTGGCAAATAATATAGGCTATGTTACGCATCATTAACTTTACACCTAATTATCTCAAAACTGGGTAATCCCATTGTTTATAAAGTCCAATTAGGTTTTTGTTCATATTTCTGGATATAATTTATCAATTTTAATGTGTGACCCCTTAATTTAAAGCTTACTTAATGTAGATTCATATAATACTTAAAAACAGGAATAAATTTTTTGACCAACTGGACTCATTTCGTGGTGACAGGCCCCATATGATAAAGGTGGTGCACAAGGTGAGAGGCAGGGGCCTCAGTTCCCCCCCCCCCTTTTTATTCAGATAAGAGACCCGTTCTATTTCTAATAGGTGCCCATTCTGCAATTATATAAGTGCCCCTAGCCACCTCAGCTGAAGGTCCCCATTCACCTATAATAATTGCCCCTATTCCAATCTGAATGGTGCCCCTTTTCCTTCGACAAGCACCCATTTTCCTTCGTAATAAATGCCCATATTCATCTCAGGTGAGCGCCCTTTTCAGTTACAAGAAGTGCCCCACCCTCTTCAACCTGATAATTGCCCCTTTGCAAATCTGAGAGGTATCTATCTTATTGTGACAAGTGCACATTTTTACTTTGTATTAAGTGCCCCTTATTAATTCTTATAAGTGCTCTTATTCATCTCTGTAAATGGGCCCCTATTCACCTCTGATTAATGCCCCCTTTTCCATTTTAATAAGTGAGCCTCTTCCATTTTTAGGTACGAGGAGTGCCCCTTTTCAACTCTGATATTCCATTTTTTACTTTGACACGTGATCCCTTTCTTGACTAATAAGTGTCCTTTTCCTTTCTGATAAGTGCCCCCCTTTTCTTTTCTTTAAAACATGTGCCCCGTCTAATTAAAGTGACTGAGAACAATTTTTCTCGAATTTCTCTCAAAACTCTTATTTCTGCGTTCAAAAATATACAAATTCAAACTCAAATTACAACAATTCGAACAATAGCAAAATACAACGAGTAAAATGTTTACAAAGTAATCATGTAGAATAATATCATACAACAAATATATACGAAGCTTACAAATGAGATAAGAAATATATAGTAAATATTTTTCAATAGTTTAAAGAGATAATTTAGAACGCAGGAGACCACCATCGTGTGCATATTTGATGTAACTTATTAAAGGTCTTTTCAGTCTTACATGGTGACATAGTATTTCTTCATTTTGTGTAAAAGATTATAATTGACTTGTAACGTTTTAATGGGAAACAGAAAGGAAAACTTTTAAAATTGAAATGAATCGATATTGTGTATTAAATCCGACCAGAAACTACCCCCCCCCCTATCTGAGACCTAATTGGTCGCAATAAGACCTACAAATCTTTATTCATTAGCTCGCTCGCTTCGCTCCCTCTCTCTCAAATTAATTTTCAAACCATCAAACCATACTGCAAAGTGTGATGTAGATAGAGAAATATCAATCACAATCTAGTGGTATATACCAATGTCTTAAAATTGTATAGTTTCGCTTTGAGGTTTTTCTTTGTCGACGCGTCTCGGTTTTTCCCCCAGAAAATGACATTTTTGTTGGTGTTCCACCCCCCCCCCCCCCTCCCCCATTTTGGAATACACTCGGCCGCCCATGCCTGTTATAATTGCAATATGCGGTACAGTGTTTTCCACTAAAAATGAAAGAGAGAGAGAGAGAGAGAGAAAGATCTGAAAATACAAAATAGAGAAAAGAAAAGAGAACTCAATTGGGGAGTGAATGAGACAATGACAGAATAATGTATACGTGCAATTACCGAATTCAGCTGCTATGATTTGTTTTAATTTTTGAAAGACAAGATAAATATAATTTCTTTAGCATGTGACATTTTCATTTGTAATGTCCCTTTATTACTCACAGTGACACATAAAGTAGAAATAATTGTTTAGAATGGATTCCCCGTTCGCGTGTCCCCCTTTAGAAAGAGTCCTACGCTCACTCATCCTGTCGCATTTAAGTGGAACAATAATGATATAAACAAAATGTATTGATAATGTTTATTACACCGAGATAATTTTCACCATTTCAATAGGTTTCACTTTCTTTGTGAAGCCACATCCCTATTATCCATTTCAATAATGATGTACACAAACTTATTGATAACGATTATTTCACCAACGTAATGTTTATTATTTTAGTAGGTTTCAGTTTCTTTGTAAACCACAGGTTCTTTAATATCCAAGTAGGCAGAGTCTATGAACAGATTATAAACCTAAGTCTATAAACATTTATTACATTTGTCAAAAGGTTTTGGATACTTTAAAAAGTCATCTCCTGACCATTTCTGCTGAATAAGAATCCTGGACCAGAAGCGATAAAGATAAGGTTTTAGTTCGCTTTATTTCAACTCGAACTTATCGAGCCAAATTTTCCTGTGACACCAAATAACCTTCACCAACTGAATCTTGATTATGCGATAACAAAAGTTAGGATCAGTGAGGGGTTAAGTGAATCGACAATGGATGTGAGAAGATTTGAGTTTGTCTTTTCTCTTGTGATGTTTTTCATCATGCCATCAAAAGGGTCAGGAATATTACGCCATCCAGCCTGTGATGAAATTGGTGCTGATCGCACATCCGAACGTAAGTTTTCTTCAATTAATGTACTTAGTGCTTTTGTTGGAAACGAATAGAAGAAAAGTACAGAATAACTGTTTCCTTATTATTTTTTCGATTACTGTTGGTCTCGTATTGTATCACAATCTAAGTGTTTTAAGTGTTTGTTATAAAACTGATCTTAAGCCCAGGATTTGGGTTTGACTATATCAGAATAATACCGGCCATGGGGTTTATTTCTTTGTTTACTTGCTTGTTTTATTAGGACTTGTTCTGTAGAGTGGGTATTGGAGGCTCATTGCAGAATGTTTCAAAGACACAGTCAGAGGCGACGCTCCCAAGGAGGCCCCCCCCCCCCAATTTCCAAGTAACCCTAAAGTACCCCTTTCTACATAGGAAAAAATGCCACTTTTACTTTGACAAATGCCACTTTTACTTTGACAAGTGCCCCTATTACTTTATAAAAGTGCCCCTTCCCCTTTTCACCTCTGATAAGTGGCCCTTTTATTTTGACAAGTGCCATTTTTTCACTTGCAATAACTATCCATTTCCATTCTCATTTAAGGACCCTTTTAATCACCAGTAAGTGCCCCTTTTTAGTTACGGGGAAGTGCCCTTTTTCTCTTTCGGTAAGTGCCCCCATTCAGATCTGAGAGGTGCTCCTTTTACTTTGTAAGAAGTGCCCCTTCTTCCTTTAGTAACTACCCCTTTTTAACTCAGTTAAGCGCAACTTTTATTATATCATGTGCCCCTTTTCTTTATGATAAGTGTCCCCCTCCAAATAAATAAGAGCTCCTTCCCCTTCTCATAAATATCCCCTTTTCATTCTCATAAGTGCCCTTTTTGTCTCTGGTAAATGACACTTTTCAGGTATGAGAGGTTACTGTTTTTTACTTCAGATAGGTGCCTATTTCACCTCCAATAATTGCTCCTATACGAATTTGAGAGATGCTCGTGTTATTTTGACAAGTACCCCTTCGCGTCTTGATAAGTGTTCTTTTCATATCTGACGAGTGATTTTTTTAACCTCTATAATAACTGCCCCTTTTATTTTGACACATGCCCCTTTTCCTTGCAAATAAATGCTATTTTTCCTTCTTATAATCCCCCCTCCCCTTCTCATAAATACCTCCCTTTTCGTCTCTGATACGTGTCCCTTTTATTTTAGCGTGTGCCTCTTTTTCTTTTTAATAAGATGGGTGGGGCCCGTCTTCTTATACTTTTTGTTTTGTTTACAGTTTTTATCAGGTTATGAATATTCGACGTAATGCGCGACGAAAATTTGGGTCACCTATCCCCCCAAAATGTTGTATTTAAAGAATGAATCTTCTCTTCTTAAATATTTTTTCGTTTTATATATGTATTTAAATCAACAACTGGGATCATGCATTACAATAGAAAGGTGGAAAATAATGGCTAAATAATTATCATCACGGCAAAAACTTAAACTTAACTTTGAATGCTCATTAGTTGAGGGTTTTATTTCCCTTCAGAGAGACAAGTAATGGTGAAATATAAAAATGACGTTTATATTTTAAATACTTTGTACAATTCTTCTCTTTATCATAATCTTTTCTCAGACATGAAATACCTTGGATGCTACAAAAATACTTGTTTCGGCACAGAGATCAACCTCACTGTCAATAACATAGATGAGTGTACCCAAGCATGTAAACATGAACATCATGGATTTGCGGGGATATCTGATGGAGAGAGATGTCATTGTGGGTTGTTAACTTGCAGAAGCAAAGTGTGCGAGAGTTCGTGTGGGTACCCATGCCAAAATACCGGAGATGATACACTGACGACATGTGGAGGCATCGGGTTTATGCAGGTTTACAAAGGTGTGTGTATGTGTGGGATTGTGTGCGTGTGTGTGTGGGTGTGTATGGGGAGGGGTCTGTTTGTGGGTGTGTGGATGTGTGTTTGTGTGTGAGGTTGTTTTTGAGGTTGTTTGTTTGTTTATGCTACCCCCAAAAAAAAAAAAAAAAAAAAAAAAAAATCCCTTCACATATATTTTTTTCTTCAATTCTCTATTTGATACGGATGGTCAACTATTAATTATGTGTGTTTTGAAATATATGTTCTCTCTCCCCTATTACAATTATTTTTTTTTTTTCTCTTTGCCTCATCAGAGGATTTATCGATTATATATACATGGTTACATTCAAAGATGCAATACTACAAATCAAATGTACATAATCGCAAAAACATTATTATTGTCATAACAAAGAATTGAAATTAAGTTTTGCTTTGCAAAGCAATTGAATCATAATTAACATACAAATTATACCGATAATTTTGTTTCCCTCTCTTTTTTTTCTTTTTTTTCTTTTTCTTTTCTTTTCTTAAATAACACCCAACAGTTCTTTTGGTAAAAGCTTTCTGGTTATCTTTAAGTTTGATTTACTTTCCATTCTTTTTATAATTTCTCTATGGAGATTTTGTTTAGAAGCAACTTTTCAATATCTACAAAACATTAAGTTTTTTTTCCCAATAAAGGCAACATGTGTTAGTTAATACAGTTCTCGAAGGAATGAGTTTATAAAAACGATTGCTACTTATATCAGTAACATGTTTTACCTTATTTGCCACCAACAGATATGGAACATTGTTTTCATTTTCTTGTCTAGTATAATCATGCATAAATTCTTCTTTTAAACTATTGACACATACAGGTGGTATCGCTCGTTTAAGTCTTGCATAGTCAAACATTGCATTGCATTTTCGTTTGGAATGCACCTGCGATTTAATATATTCTGTTGACCGAAAGCCATCTCTCGTAAAAAGGTCTCCTAAAAATACTAGACCACTGTCGTACCAGCCTTTATAAAAGAGCGACTGATTATCAGACACCACATGTTTGTTGTGCCAAATAATCTGATCTGAAACTTTAACTGGTTCATGTATAGATATACAAACATCTTTCACTGTAGTGCAGTATCTAATCATTTCCCATGCTTTAAGATTTCTACGTAAAATGACGGAATTTTCTTTTGAACTAGAATATCATTAAGTGTGGTTATATTATAAGAGCAGTTCAACAGTAGCTTAATGCCTCCCAATGAGTTGAACCAGTAAGAAAAAAATGTTTTCCACGCTCCATTACTCTCATTGAAAAATCTACCAAACCATTTCAGTCGGAAGCTGAACAATTGCCTTTGTATGTCAAGTATTTTTATACCACCTTTACTGTAGTCTTCCATAAGAGAAACCCTTTTGATTTTTTCTGTTTCCCACTCCAAATAAATTTGAATATAATGCCTTCTATCAACTTCAAAAAGTTTGGAGGGATGGAATCAACCACGATCAAGTGAGTAACTTGGGTAAGTGCTAGACTTTTCAGTACCGTGACTCTTCCAAAAATGGTTAAGCTTCTTTTTGTCCAGCTATCAAGAATTTTCCTCAATTTTATCAACTTCTGCTCCCAGTCCATCTTTAGAGCTTCATTATTATTAAAATATATGTAGTGACCTAAATATCTTATAGGCTTGTGGGACCATTTCAGATCATGATTCTCTAAATTCCAACTTCTATCAGTGTCTCCTAGCCATATCATGGCTGTCTTTTCTTTATTTATTCTTGGACCTGCTACTTCGCCAAACTGATTCAGTTCATGTAAAATTCCATTTAATGAAGTTTCATCCGGAACAAAAAATAATGTATCGTCGGCATATTGCAACAACTTTAGTTTAAGGTCATACCCGACCATTTCTATTGGTTTAATAATATTATTTTTTCTCACTTTGTTTGCCATGAGCTCGGCAGCTAAGATATAAAGCAGTGCTGACAATGGACATCCTTGTCGTATGCCTCTTTCAACATCAAAACTTTTGGAAATCCAACCATTAACCAATACCGAACTTGAAATATTTTTATATAGGGCAGAGATCCATTTGCGAAATGACTCACCAAAGTTAAACTTTTCTAGACATCGGAGTTAAGAAATTGTATATCTAGGACATCGAATGCTTTAGAAAAACTACTAGCATAATTGCTCCAGTTTGACCATTTTTAGTATAATATTCAATGATGTCTTTTGTCAACCTTACATTACTTACTGGTCTCCAGTTTTTTAAATCATGAGCATCACCTTTCTTAAATAACAATGTAATGAGCCCTTTCTGTTGTGTGTCCGACATCATTCCTGTTACATAACACTCATTCAACGCTTCAACCACAAATGTTTTTACCTGTGGCCAAAACACCTGATAGAATTCAATAGAGATTCCGTCTGATCCCGGTGTCTTATTTTTCTGTATTGCAAATACTGCACGTTTACATTCCTCTTCGGTAATTAATCCATCACACAATTCTTTGTTTTCGTTAGATAATTGATTAATGTTTTGAAAACCAATATAATTGCTCATATTCTTGGTATCATGCTTTTCTTTTTTTATACAAATTTGAATAGTACTTTACAACCTATTCCATAATCTCTTCATTTTTGCTAACGATACGACTATCATTTCCACGTTTTAATTGTGAAATTTCCTTTTTCTTTGCATTACTCTTTTCTAAACCCAAAAAATACTTCGTACTTTTCTCTCCTTCTTCCATCCACCTAATACGAGCTTTGATTCCAGCTCCTCTAGATTCATGTCTATAAATCTGCTCTAACTTCTCCTTTGTGTCGGTGTACTCTTTTTCTATTTCTTTATCAGGTACACTGACATCAATTTCTTTTTCAAGTTCACACAATTTCTTGTCTAATGAAAATTTATCATTTTTCCTATCGAGTGCTTTTGTTCTACAGAATTGTTGTGAAAATTCACGAATTCTAATCTCGAACATTTCCCACCTTTTTTGTGAGGAAGGGTATTCATCTTCACAAAAGGAAGAGATAATTTCGGAAACTTTCATTTTGTAATTTACATCATCTAAGATATCGGTATTCATTTTCCAATACCCTGGTCCTCTTTCATTTTGTTTGATACAAAATTTAAGTGTTATAGCATTGTGATCAGTTCTGATGGCAGGACGGATATCAGTACATAATGTTTTTACCTTCATTTGTTTAGATACAAGCCAAAAATCCAATCTCGAAGCCCTCTTGAGAGATATGTTTCTCCATGTGTATTGCTTGATATCTAAATGCATTAGTCTCCAGACATCGCATAGAGCATATCTTTTAACAAACTTTTTGAGGTTTACGGGTGTCTTGTAATATCTGTTTTCCGTTCCTCGTACATCCTTGTACATGTCTAGCACACAATTCCAATCACCCCCTAGAATTAATTCACGGTCATGGTTATAATGTTTGTTCATTTCAGAATTTAACTTTCGAAAGAAGCCTTCCCTATGTTGCTTTTGGGTGGGCGCATACACATTTATTAGCAATAAATCCATATCATGAACTTTGGCTTGTAGCATCAAAAGTTGACCATTTAGCATACATTTTACTGCACTAGTTTGTACATTTAATTTAACATTGAAAAATATTGAGACTCCTCGTGAGTGATTGGTTCCATGAGCAAAAAAACATGGACCTCACTTCTTACAATTGTTTCAATATCTCTAGACCAGTAAGTTTCTTGAAGGAAGAGAATGTCTGATTTCTGATGTCTAAACCACCGAAATATCTGGTTTCTTTTATCCTTATTTCTCAAACCTCGTATTACAATTAATAAAGAAACTAAATGACAGTTACCTGAATAATCTTTTTGTATTATCATTATTATCACTATGTTTATTATTGTATTATTCAATATGTGGTAAACAACAAAATGATGACACATGACCCAGACTTTCCTCGAGATTATAATAGAAACGAAAATAATATTTCTAACCCATTTTATTGTTGATTGATTATAATTTTTCAAAATTGAGTTTGCCATGGTTGTAATTAAGGAATGGGAAGTAAAGGTAAACATATTTGCAAGGAATATCCATATAATACCGTTAGCTCTATCGATTTTGTGTTTATTGTTTATAATTGATAATATTATGTTTTCTATGATAAATATTTTTCAATTTATTGTTCATTTAATTGCTAGATGCAGACCAAAAACAAATCAAAAACGAGACCACAACAGGCACGTATTAAATATTTTCTTCTTTTTGAGGATGTGGAGTTTTACACTTACATATCAGTTTCAGGTCTCTTTCTATGCATTCGTTAAAATGGAAGGAATATAACAGACATTGATCTCTGCAAACATATCATTTTATAAGTGAACAACAATAAAATGATGAATACCCTGACATTCTTCGAGATTATAAAAGAACCTAAATTGACTTTTCTAACCCGTTGTATGTTCTGATTGATCAAATATTGGTAATTGATTTGCCATGTTTGTGCTAAAGGAAAGAGAAGTAAAGGTAATGATGTTGTGCAATAGAGGGTCTGTTTATAATTAGGCCTTTAGATTCTTTCATTGTTTTATAGTTATTTCATTAAATTATTATTTTTAAAGAATTTATTTTTCTATTAAATTATCTTTTTTTATTTTCAGATCAACCACAGATCGAGACCGAGGCCAGACCAGGTATGTATCCAGTATATTTCTTATTTAAGGCTGTGTGGATTGTTTTCCTCACACATCAATTTCAAGTCTTTTTCTATGCATTCATACAAATGAAAGCAAAATAAGAGACGTTGACCTCTGTAATCATTGAGTCTTCTACATGTTTATGTTATCGACGAGCATTCGTGTCTTATCATAGTCTCACATCCTGAAGTGATGCCGGATACAGATGAGCTATTTAGCAAGACAATTTTTTGCTCGGCAAAAGCATATATACTTATATTTCTTGTGATAAAGTGCGACAGCCAAACAAGACGGACAAACCAAGAGAGCAACAGTGTCTGTCTGGGGTAGGCCTACTCTTAGAAAAGTTGTCGGTCATATAGGTTGTGGTCTTAATAAACCCCTGAAAAAAGTTTAGAAACTCAAGTATTTTCGACCTTACCTCTCTTACAATGGCATAATCATCAATATGTTTAGTATTATTATAATGTGAGTTTTTAAGGCGATACCCAATTTCTTTTGAATATCAAATCATGATGGAATTTGCAGCAGATCAGACTAATGAGCAAGGTTAAAAGTTTTTACAAATGCAGAATTATATAGGATGCTCTTTAGTTCGAATGAGCATTTGAATAGCCCATTATTGCCCGTGCCTGTACTTCGAGTGCACCTCGAAAGATTTGATCATGAGCATGATATTCGGGCCTGGCAAAAGATTGGGGCCGAATGTTTGGAACGCAGTCAGAATTTGTATAATGCATTTCGAATATCACGGTATACTGATACCAAGAATTTTCATTCCAACGGCATTCCGGCTCATTCGGCTTTTAGTGTGACGGGGATCTTATGTCAAAAAAAGAAGAGCGCTCTGCATAACACCAGTGCTTAAGTTCATTTCACTATGAACATGACAGACAATGAAAGCGGACAAAATATACAGTTCCTCAGGTAGACAAAGGGACATCCCTTCACTGCTAATATGTAAAAATGTGTAGAACAGGTGTCACATGCATATTCACCTGTTCTACACATTTTTACATAATAGCAGTGAAGGGATGTTCCTTTGTTTTCCTGAGGAACTGTATATTTTGTCCGCTTTCATTGTCTGTCATGTTCATAGTGTTTTGCAACTTTTCTCTTTTGACCCTGCCTCCCCCCCCCCCCCCCCCCTAGTCAGATTTTGATGTACTAGTGAGTGCTCACGCCATGATATGGCTGCAAAATCGAAAACAGTATGGTATCATTTTAAAGAGGAAAATACACATTTTTCTTTTCATCCTCATCCTTCTCCCTCTTCTTCTCCTTCTTCTTCGACTTCCTATTCTACTTCTTCTCCTACTTTTTATTCTGCTTGTCCTTCTTCGTATTCTCAATATAATGGTATTTGTATACAGGTCAAGTACATCTTGTTATTCCTCAATCTAGCATTCCAATCATTCGAGCCGCATTCGAGCAGCAATCTAAAGATTCCGACGGCATTCGAAGTGCATTTCAATCATTCGAGCTGCATTCGAGTACAATCTAAAGATTCCGACGGCATTCGAAGTGCATTCCAATCATTCGAGCTGCATTCGAGCAGCAATCTAAAGATTCCGACGGCATTCGAAGTGCATTCTAAACATTCGAGCCGCATTCGAGTAGCAATCTAAAGATTCCGACGGCATTCGAAGTGCATTACAAACATTCGAGCTGCATTCGAGCAGCAATCTAAAGATTCCGACGGGATTCGAAGTGCATTCCAATCATTCGAGCTGCATTCGAGCAGCAATCTAAAGATTCCGACGGCATTCGAAGTGCATTCTAAACATTCGAGCCGACTTCGAGTAGCAATCTAAAGATTCCGACGGCATTCGAAGTGCATTACAAACATTCGAGCTGCATTCGAGCAGCAATCTAAAGATCCCGACGGCATTCGAAGTGCATTCCAAACATTCGAGCTGCATTCGAGCAGCAATCTAAAGATTCTGACGGCATTCGAAGTGCATTCCAATCATTCGAGCTGCATTCGAGCAGCAATCTAAAGATTCCGACGGCATTCGAAGTGCATTCCAAACATTCGAGCCGCATTCGAGTAGCAATCTAAAGATTCCGACGGCATTCGAAGTGCATTACAAACATTCGAGCTGCATTCGAGCAGCAATCTAAAGATTCCGACGGTATTCGAAGTGCATTCCAAACATTTGAGCTGCATTCGAGCAGCAATCTAAAGATTCCGACGGCATTCAAAGTGCATTCTAATCATTCGAGGTGCATTCGAGCAGCAATCTAAAGATTCCGACGGCATTCGAAGTGCATTCCAGTTGGACTATTTTAATTTCGAAATATCGAAATAGATTCTGGCGGCAATCGAGTTGCATTCGAGGTGCATTCTTCGACATTCTGGCAGGATTTGAAGTGACTTGCCGATTCGATTCTCCCTCGAATGCGATGAGAATGTCTCTAATATTCGGAATGCCATAGAATATTTAGAATGAAGTAAGAATGCAGTTAGAATACACTTCGAATGACATTCGATATTTCTGTTCTTCGAATGCACCTCGAAAGTTTTGAGCATGAGTAGAATATTCGTGCCTGTCACAAAAATAGGCCCGAATGTTTGGAATGCAGTCAGAATTATAATGCATTTCGAATGCATTTCGAATATCACGGTATACTGATACCAAGAATTTTCATTCCGACGGCATTCCGGCTCATTCGGCTTTAAGTGTGACGGGGATCTTATGTCACAAAAGAAAAACGCTCTGCATAACAAAATCGAAAACAGTATGATATCATTTTAAAGAGGAATGAACACATTTTTCTTTTCATCCTCTTCTTCCTTCTCCCTCTTCTTCTCCTTCTTCTTCTACTTCTTATTCTACTTCTTCTCCTACTTTTTCTTCTGCTTGTCCTTCTTCTTATTCTCAATATTATCGTATTTATATACAGGTGGTGTGCATCTTGCTATTCCTCTGTTCGTTCCCGCCGTCATTTGCATCGTTATCATTCTCGCCTTTGGTCTAATTCATTGGTTACTGAGGACAAGCAGCGAGCAACGAGCAGACGATGTCACTGCCCCCGTAGGCCTATATCAACGCACCATAGTGTTTCCCTTCCGACATTCGACGTCCAGCGATCAAGCCATGTCACCAGACAATCCAACGGTAGCTGTCCTGTATAGGAAGCAGGAGAGCCCGGCTACAGGTGACCCTCCTGTAGACATGGGACGGGGAGGCCCTCTAGGACACCTAGTTTCACATGCATCTCGTGATGATGATGGTGTGACGCTTGATTCATCTGCCGGCCAATTCTTGTCGTGTGAAAATCTGGGAGTAGAAAGAAGTTGGGCTGGCAGCACTTGCATCGGCCGCAGTCCAACAGAAACGTCATCCCGCGTTGGATATGCCGAGGAGAACGGTTACCTTGTAGCCGATTCATTTTCACAAATTTGATCTTAATTTATTTTCTTGTGAGAATATGTTTGATGATTTATTACCGTTTGCATAACTCACGAACTTAAAGATAAAGATCAGTTCTGGTCATGCGATTGCATTGTGAAAGAAACGTTGTGGAATTGATCAGAAAAGGTTGATCATCTAGCATATAAGTATTGGTGTGTACTGCAAGGTTCTGGAATCATCAAAATGATAAGAAATTTGGCCCAGTCTTCGTAAAGTTACAAGCACTGTACACAGAAAGATGTATATGGGACTATACGCACACGTGCACGTCACGTGCGTATTATCTAGTTGGTCCCAATAGATAAATTAATTAACCAAATATATAAATTAGTAGGCGGTTTCCCGGCAAAATTTGTATCATCATGTATTAGTCAAAACATATTCTTTCACATGATTGGTAATAAGAGCTTCCATTTCATTTTTTGAGAGGGGGGCGTTTCCAAAACTGGTCTTTATCTTTAAGTTGAATTGTTTGAGCAATTAAATTTACATAATAGGCTATAGGATGGACATAACTATGAGCCCCTGTAAACGGTTTTCATGTAGTTTTACAAGAATCCTACATTTGCCGCTCTGCACCCAAGAGAAAATTGGGGAACTGCGAATACCGTAAACATTGTGTAATTTTGACTGATTTGTATAAATATTTTGTTAGGGGGGACAAACTTAGAAATATCCTCTTCCCAATTTAGGAAGATAAGCTGACAGTTGCTAAAATATTTTCAGCATGCACAATTCACAGAAGGAGCTAACTATATAGCTTTTAAGCGGCAACAAGAACACTAATCAATTGCAAGGACATCGGAAACGCGTGAAGAGGACATTATTGTTGTTGTTAGGTGCCATCGAGTCGTCCCCGCTTCTGGTGACCTAGTCCAGAATCAGCCCGGTCCTTTATAATTCCCTACACACTTTCAAGCCGTCGAAGATGGCGTTGTCAACCAACTCATAGTTATGCTCACCAAGTCCAGCCTTAGGACACCGGGCGTCTTAATTTAATGATCACGCCATCATCGGCTGGTAGCAAGTAAGTAGGGAGAGGTAGCGTTGGTGTGGTGGAGATCAAAATTAAATAGGCCAGATTCTGGACTACTGGTGACCCAATGGACAAACCCTGGCAAAACATAAACATAAATAAATGCATTCCTCATAAAACTAGGAATAGTATGTTAATCAAACTTAACACTATAATGTACACAAGAAAAACAGTAATTTATTAAGCTATAATTATTTCTTCAACAATAGTCAGACTAGTGGAAACTGAAAGTATTTGAAGTGCCTTTCATTAAACCTACCAGTGAAATATCCCAAGGCCATTGAGTAGTGAGTTCATTCAAGATTTTAAAAGACCTTGTCGATGATAAGTACTTTTCATAGCTGATGTCCTATAAACATGATAAACAGAGTGGTGTTTCAGTCTCCCTCTCAAATATTATAGCTAGAATTTTGCCAGACATGAGGGTACCTATTGTATGTATCCAAACTTGAGCGATTTTTGCGATTTTTGTACAATTTGTATTGAGTGCAATTGGGCAAACAAATTACCCACGTTGGGTATGAAATTGCCCCAGAGATGGTTCGACACAGAATTGCTCTCGTGTTGCTCACTTTTTGAACGTTTTGTTTATTTAATTTATGGAGCATTTGAAAGGGAAATGACGGAAAGGTACTTAATGTCATATGCCTACATCAATTGTCAAATTGACTTTCTGGAGAGTATTTCAATCAGCTGCTGATGTATGCACGACAACTTTCAGTTCAAGGTAATTAATAGGAATACATGAAAGACACCTTGTTAAAATTCAAATAAGTATTAGATAATGAAAGTCTTTGGAATAGTCTTCAATATTAGGAGCTTATTCTCGTTTGCATTGAAGTCACTGTTTGGTACAGATAGAACTTAGCAATTAATTTGTTTTAATACCAATCTTTAATCATATTGTATAAATAATAATCCAGCCCAACAGGGCCATTATGGAAAGCAATTTTTAACTGGCAATGTTACCCTGTAAATATAAAGCTACAAATAAATAGATAAACTAGCAATGGACATTTTGTAATAAAGGTGAAGAAACAATTACGCATATTTTGTTTGTTTCCTTATTCTAATGTACTATGATCACATTATGTGTTGTGGCTATACTGTAATAATATCAGTATAAGTTCACAAATGAAGAGAAACTGTTTGAGTTTGATGCATAGTGATAGTGCGCTAACTGGTTTATTGCGATGGCGGTAATAAATGAAATTATTCAGCCAAGTGCGAAACTGTTTACCATTATTTGGTGTAATTATTGTCAACATCTATGAGAATATTTTAGAAACCATGGTCCAGATTTAAAGGATCTATTCCCAGGATTGATTAAATCCTGTTGCTCCCTCTAGTCATTTGAAACCAAAGTGAAAAAAAACGTTGTTTTTTCAGAATATTACATTTCTGGAACACCCGTTTTCATGTCAGAGTTGAGAATTCTCGCACTTTTATATGTATGTATATATATATATTTTCACACTTATATATATATATATGTATATTTCTTGAATAACAATCATCGTTATCAATATCATCATCAACATCCTCACTATCAGTATATTTTACATTATGCTGTGAATTATCATTGTGTATTCTGCTTAAAAGATTTATTCAACCATTTCATTAGATATGTTTTGGGCTGTTATATTTTCAAGCATTTTGCTAAAAATAGTAGTCCTATTTTCGCAAACAATTTTATCAATATTGATGAAATATGATACTTTGAAGAAGAAAAAATCTTTCTTTAACAGCTATTATGTAAATTTGGTTATTCATAGTTCATTTTCGCAAAGTCCCTATAATATCTAAATTTCGTTTAGTTTTTATTGTTTATATTTATTTGTAATGCAGAAAAAAATTAATCAAATCAAAATCAAATCAATTGTTTCCGGATTGATATCACGATGCGTAATGACTTTTGACCAACAATTATAGCTTCATCCCATTCTTGGTAGAAGAAGCTTTTTACAACACTTTTTGGAAAAGGCTGCTGCTAAGGTATCATTAGACAAAATATGAATGATATCTTAAGAAGAAATTTAATTCAAAGTCACACAGGTTATAGCGTTTAAACGAGAATATGCCAAAGGTTGGTATACTTTTGTGTAATAAAGCATAGTATATCTATAATTATGATAAATCGCATAAGGATTACAAAATATACCTGTTTAATGTTCCCACATTTCGATAGGTGATGGACTAGTCACTAGTTAATGGAAATTGCTTGACATTTGCTTGATTTGTCGAAAGTGTTGTGATTGTCTTTTTTTATACTTCCAACGTCCCGAGGGCTCACAATTTTCAAAAGCATTTTTTCTAACGTTTTTTCTATGCCATCATGTGATACCAAAAAACACGGAAAGAATGCTGGGGTATCTACTAAAATCAAATTCTAAAAGCGATTAAAGCTCAATGAGAAATATAGATATATTCAGAAAGAAAATGGTCGTTCTATTGAGCTCACGAGAAAGTTTGATTAAACGTTATACTTGTCTACCTTTTGTTTGGTTACATGCTTTGCACAATGGAAGTTTCAGTTTCTAAATAATAATTGCCGAGCCGTACAACCATCATGCCGAATAAATATCATGGATATACTTCCCATGCATGCCTTTATTTATTCTGATCTGGGTCATGGGATAAGAAGTGTGCTGTTCAGGTGACAACGTTTATCAAAAAAGAAAGGACGCTCGATGAAGTGGCTGTCGTAATCACTTCCTCGTTCATAGGCAAAACACTGTCTAAATCGGCAACCGCGGGGAAGGAGCATCAGAGGCAAGGTTTCCTCATAAGGAATAGGTATTGGATGTGTTTTTTCAAGGAGATAAGTAACATACAGCTGTTGTCCTTCCTTAGTCTTTGAAAGACCAAAGGCGCAAATACGTTGCTTGTGACATGGCAATCTTCAATCGATGGATTAGTGATGCCTTCTTGTGCCTGCTGCTGTCACTGTTTGTGTCGGCTTCAGATGGAAATGCAGACGATCCTATCTGCAATGATAATAGTTCTATCCGAACATCTCAATGTAAGGAATCAAATTCTAAAAGCGATTAAAGCTCAATGAGAAATATAGATATATTCAGAAAGAAAGTGGTCGTTCTATTGAGCTCACGAGAAAGTTTGATTAAACGTTATACTTGTTTACCTTTTGTTTGGTTACATGCTTTGCACAATGGAAGTTTCAGTTTCTAAATAATAATTGCCGAGCCGTACAACCATCATGCCGAATAAATATCATGGATATACTTCCCATGCATGCCTTTATTCATTCTGATCTGGGTCATGGGATAAGAAGTGTGCTGTACAGGTGACAACGTTTATCAAAAAAGAAAGGACGCTCGTTAAAGTGGCTGTCGTAATCACTTCCTCGTTCATAGGCAAAACATTGTCTAAATCGGCAACCGCGGGAAAGGGGCATCAGCGGCATAGATTTCCTCATAAGGAATTTGTATTGGATGTGATTTTTCAAGGAAACTAGTAACATATAGCTTTTGATTTTCTTTGAAAAATCAAAGGCGCAATTACGTCGTTTGTGACATGGCAATCTTCAATCGATGGATTAGGGATATCTTCTTGTGCCTGCTTCTGCCCCTAGTTGTCTCGGCTTCAGATGATATAGCAGTCGATCCTCTTTGTAGTGATACTAGCTCTATCCGAACATCTCAATGTAAGGAATTAAATTTCGTTTTGATTTATCTTTATACATGTTATTTTTCTGTTTTTTAAATAAAAAATAATCTGTTCTAGCAGTGTTGAATTCAGGATCAGATAAACATGTTTTTCGGACTTGGTTGATTGAGTCTCCATCCCCTTCTTCCCCTACCACCACCAAAATTATATGTAAGGGGTGGCGAAGAAAGGAAAAAAGAAAAACATTAATTCCGGATCGTTCAAGTGCATTCATTTACCATCCTGATTAAGATAAATAATGTATACTACTATGTAGCTCTGAATGTTAAAACTCTACAACTTTGTTTTTCTTTCTAGATATGACATACTATGGATGTTATAACCTGTCTTGTTTTGTGGCGGGAACAGCTTCATCTGTCGATGATATTGATCAATGTACAGACCAATGTAAAAACGGGAGCCATTCTTACGCAGCTTTGTTCCATGGATATAATTGTTCCTGTGGAAAATTCATCTGTGGTAGAGCTGATACAGTTTGTGATTTTAAATGCGGTGCACCATGCCATAGTTTTAACGGTGGCAATTTATTGAAGACATGCGGTGGAAAAAACTACTTTCAACTGTATACAGGTTAGATTTATTTTTATCATTATTGTTATTATTATCATCAGTATTATCATCATCATCCACCATCATCCTTATTATAAGGTTAAGCTCAAAGATTGTCATGATCTTCTTTGAATGTCAGACTTTACATGTAATGGAACATGTTTAAATAGAGAACACTACATTAGAAGAAAAAAATAAAGTAATTTCAATATTTGTATATTTATGTATGATTCAAAATTATTAACATAATTTTGAAAATCCTTTTTGTTTGTTTATATATTGCTGATTACCATGGTATTACATTTCTTACAAACCCGCAGGGTAAAAAAGAAAAACGTTAATGTAATCTGTAATAATATATTTTTAAAGTTCATTCTATCTGATACTGAATCAGAATGACACAAGAATTCAAACTTCTCAACTCATCTTCGGCAGGTGTTAAGTTTAATATTCAAGTTACCGGTATAGATTTACTATCATCACATACAATTATTTATTTTCCCATTTCAGACGAAACTTCACACAGAGCTTCAGACGAAATTTCAGGTATCTTTTCATATAACGGCTTTATTGACAACAGTAACGGCTGATACAAATCATTTCCAGCCGACGTAATTCAACCGTTAATATTATTAGAAACATGCGTATTCAGTACTTTAGATATTCATGTTTTCGGTTGAAGTATGGAGATTGTCATGAACAAACGAAACGACATCTGATTCTCTGTAACTTTATTTCTTTCTCAACTGTAATTGCTGTCTTGTCAGGAAAATCTTTTAAATATACTTTTCCTTTGCATATTCTTTGTTCTCCCTTTCAAAAATAACGAAATTATTGTGTTATTTGTCACCAGTGTCATATTACATCAAATAACAAAATATTGAAAGACCGGATTGTTATCAAAATCTTATGTAAGGATTGACGTTCAAAAATCGAATGTCGTATTTTTCCATGCAGTCTTAATTTTTATTCTTTTAATTAAACTTTCAAACATTGCAAAATGTAGGCCTAATTCTTAAATGATTATTTCATCCTGGTGTTAAAAATCCATATAATATGATATAATATTTCAACATTTTTCGATGTTTTACTGTAGGTCTTCAAATTGTCATCTTAGTGGTTTAAACAATTTTATTTCAGTGATTTCGAGACGTTACGTGCTTAAACGTATACATATACCCCCACACCAACCCCCCCCCCCCCCCCCCCCCCACACACACACACACACACACCACCACACACACACACATACAGTGTAACCACACTATTTTACACTTTTATGTACTTTTTCCTCTGATCACGATTTATCTTCCTTCCAAGTATCTTATCATAAATACTCTAATCATTTAAAAGATGAAGTAGTAGCACAATCAAACATATTTACTCAACACAATTTAGACAACAGGTCTAGTGAATAATGGATCCACTGTAAAGAGAGCGTAATTCCCTCTCATCTCCTTTTTTTATCGACAGGCCTTAATGCTACTCCCATTATAGTCGGCGTTCTTGTCTTATTCGTGATAACCGTTGCTGGCGTCATAACGGTTTGTTGTATTCTGCGAGCAGTAAGAAACCGTGCACAAGCAGCAAGCCCTGGACTATCACAGACAGTCAACACACTAGCCGATGGCGACTATACAGAGCTCCGTCTGGTCGGTTCAAGGAACGAAGCAACAACCGACCCATCTGACGGTTATTCCTTCCTCGATTTGAACAAACAACCGAAAAGAAGTGGGTTGGATGAATATCATGAGTACGCGGATGCTAACAATCTGACTGGATCCGTATCCGCGCTTCGGATCGGGGAAGATGGGTACCAGGCCCCGGAATCAATTTCACAAAATACTGACTCAACAGTTTTTTATTCTACATCTATCAAACAAACAGGAAATCGAAAGAATAATGTCGAGATAGACGATAAAACAGAATACATTGATTTTGAATAAATATGGGCAAATGGTATTCACACCAGTGTGCCCAAAGTAAAAGAAACAGGGCATATCAACACAATGATGTTGTCTTTTTTTTTTAATGAAGTGGTAGTTTAAAAAGTAGATTCAGAATCATTAATGAGGAGAGTTTGACCAACCCGGTTCGAGTTGGGCACATTATGGTAAATACTACTCTGTTTTGCAAGCACAAAGCAAACAAGAATACACGTATGCCATGTTGTGACCAACTGAAAGAAGAGGGTATAGATGACCCTTGATGAATTGGAGAGGACAAGCCACTTGCCAATTTAATAAGATTGGGAGAGTCTATATTTGCGGAAAACACATTCGACTTCTGTGTCTCAAAAGTTTTTCAACTTTGCTAAAAACGGGTAACAGGGTTTCTCAGATTTTATGATTTCACAGATGTGATTTGCAAATTGACAAAGATAAGTCCCCAGCATGTTCAAAATTTTGCAAATAATAGTTACCGTGGTTGCGGTTTCGGATTTGCTGACAAAAGCTTTGACAAAAGTGTTGCCCCGAACTATTACCTTGAAGTCCTGAGGCAGACGTTAAGTAGTACTAGAATATTTGAATTCAAATGAAATGTTACCACTTTCTCTCTCTCTCTCTCTCTCTCTCTCTTCCTCCCTCTCTCTCTCTCTCTCTCTCTCTCTCTCTCCCTCTCCCTCTCTCTTTCTCTCCCTCTCCCTCTCTCTCTCTTTTTTTTATTCTTCCTGATATATCATTCTTATTTCACTCAAAGCAATTCAATACTCTCTTTAAATCTTGATGTTTGTAAACTAAATACTGTCACCATTTTGTATAATCCTTTCTAAACATTTGTTGCACTCAACAATTTTGAATGTTTCTGAGTAGTAAAATAATTTACAAGTGAAGTTTTAGAATCGATTAACCTAATGTACATTGCACGCAATATTACTCCTATAAATAATATAACGACACTCTTTGCTATGCCAATAATAATTCAAAAGGGGGTTTCTTGAAACCATCCCAATGAACATTGACATGATTAAGCTGATCCACACCGTGGAAGCATATTGTGTCTTAATGAAGATAAAGCTGGTTTGATTTCCTTTTTACACCACTTTTTTTTCTTCTCTTTATTTAACTACATTTTTTATTGTAATATTGTTGTTTTAATCTCTAGAGATGGGACAAAATATATACTATCTAAGCTCTTTATATACTGTTAATTCGTGTGATATAAATACCAATGATTTATTTGGTTCATGATTGATGTAAATGAAAAAATTTCTGATCATAGCAATTAAATACAATAAATACCTCAAACTATATATACGCTTATATCGTACTTTATCGATCATATGTGTTCAGTGATGATAATAATAATAATAATCATAACTATAACAATTATAATGATAATAATACTACTAGTAATAATAGGAAATGCATTAATTTTTGTCGGTTAAACATCGAAACTAATGAAGCCACCGAAACAAAAACTACAGCTTCATAAGACTGACCATGAATTCAGGAGAGATGCAACCAACAAGCATAAGAGGGCGACAGTCCATCTTAGTGATAATGAAAACAAATAAATTTAAAAAAATTCCGGACAATTTTTTTTTTTTAAATCACTTAAGTCACACAGATGCCTCTAAAGTCGAAACACACATTTCTTAATCTTCAGGCATGGATCCCTCTTTAATCGGATTTTAACTAATTAGCATTAAAATATTTTTGATCTCTCCTTATAGTTTGACCAAAGCAAAAACCAAGATTGACAGAAATAGCAATATCATCAGTTCTGGAATCATTTACAGTATGCATTCAAATAAAGTATACCCCGATTTTGAATATCTACTTTTAAACGTTTTTATTTTTGACACCGTTAATAATATTTCATATTAAAAGGAAACTTATGTTCTGTCTCATGATACCCTCTTCATAAATCTGCTGTCACTGATGACTGATCAGCATCCATTAAAAAAAGTATTGTCAAGTTCTCTTGTACCAAGTTTGGGCTCAAGCTATGAATGTGGGCCAAATGCCATTTGCCATTAATGCTACTAAATCTCTGATTTTTCATGTGCTATTCGAGAAAAATGCCTAATGATTGCTACGCACCTTATGCATGTGAAATGGTGAAATGGACAAGGAAGCAGAGAGATTTTAAAAATCATTTGACAAGAATAACATAGGCTGTTTCAATAAGTGTAGGTTACCTTGTGGAAAAAAGGTCATGTTGACGGCTTAGATTCATTGGATCACTTTAAACAATGTCAAATCTGAAGCATGAAGCAGAATTAAACTTTCAACAAATTTCAGACCAAAGTAACACATTTATTAGTCCATAATCTGGCCTATTTAATTTTGATCTCCACCACACCAACGCAATGTGACCTCCCACTACTTACTTGCTGCCAGCCGAAGATGGCGTGATCCTTAAAATAGGACGCCCGGCAAAAAGGGCAGGCGCTGGCCACAGAACTCTAAAATACGTATTTTAGAGTTCTGTGGCGCTGGCAAGCATAATTATGAGTTTGTTGATAACGCCATCTTCGGCGGCTTGAATCTAGTGAAGGGAATATAAAACCTGGCAGATTATGGACTACATGTACACATGCATAGTGGCCTGACCCACAATTGGTGCACCTCAAACTTAGTATAAGGAGATTTTGACGACACTTTAAAAAATAAAACCTGGTGCTCAGCCATCCAATGCAGAAAATAATGAATAGTGTATCATTAGACAGAGAATTAGTTGCTCTTTACCATAAAATAGATTTAAAGGTCACATTGAATATGACTTTTTAATCATAATCAAAAAAAGTTTGGTATACCTCTTTTTGATACGCACTGTATAGCGCTTATATCTGGTACATTACAAATCCTAGCGTTCGATTATTATTACGCCGGCTGCCATTACAGCGCTGGGGCATTTTCAGGACATATTTCATACCAGTCCCAATTTATATCACCTAAGTGAAGTGTGGCAATGTAGACTAATGTTACGTCAAAGGATATGATGCGACAGGGGTTAGAACCCCAAACCTTGTGGTTTTCAGTCCGGAGGGTTATCCATCGAACCACAACATCTGGAATGTATGAAAAACGACAAAAGTCCCGATGCAATAGAGACATACCAGCGTTGAAGTAATTTGTATGATTAACACGGGGCTGGGAGGTGCCTGACCTTATTCCCTTCCTAGATCGGTTACTGAGGGTAAAATTGTTTACTTGATTGTTCTTGGTGAAGGGTGTAAGAAAATTGATTTAAAAAAGAAGTGTGAAACCATGCGAGGATAGGAAAATACTGGTTCGATATTGGAAAACGAGAAAATGAAGTCGCATTTTTTAAACAGTGGACGCAGTGAATTAGGGGTAGGTGCACATTGATTAAATTCGGTTGCTCCCGGCATTTAAAAACTATATAAAAAGAAACAAATCTTTGTGATCGTCTTCTTTCTACTTCCAATGTCTCGAGAACTTTTCAAAAGCATTATATGCCAATGTTTAAAAGTCTTTGTCTCCATGTGAAAAAACAAGGAGGGAATGTTAGAGTATATACACAAATCAAATTCCAAAAGCGATAAAAACTTAATGGAAAATATTATTACATTCAGAAAGTAATAGGCCGCTTTAATAGACACTTGAGAACGTTTGCTTGAACTTTTAACTGCTTTATCTTTTGTTCAATTTCCATCTTTGAATAATTGACTTTTCCGTTTCATTGTCTTAATAACAATTGCCGAGCATCAGAACCATAAAGACAGAATCTGATCATGCCGAATTTGTTTCCTGGATATTCATCTTTTGCCTTTATTCATTGTGATCCGGGTCATGTGATAAATAGTGCGCTGTTTACGTGACATCGTTCAACAAAATAAACGTTCGCTCGATGAAGTGGGTGTCGAACCACTGATCACTTCCTCATTCATAGGCAAAACATCGTCTAAATCGGCAACCGCGGGAAAGGGACATCAGCGGCAAGATTTCCTCATAAGGAATTTGTACTGGATGTGATTTTTCAAGGAAACTAGTTACATATAGCTTTTGATTTTCTTTAAAAAATCAAAGGCGCAAATAAGTCGTATGTGAAATGGCAATCTCTAATCGATGGATCAGTGATGTCTTCTTGTGCCTGCTGCTGTCACTGTTTGTCTCGGCTTCAAATAATACAGCAGTCGACCCTATCTGTCCTGATGATAGCGCTATCCGAACATCCCAATGTAAGGAATTAAAAGCCATTTTAATTTATCTTTATACTTTTAGTTTGTCTTTTTTTACCCAAAATGAATACGTACGTGTTTTGGAAGCATCGAGTAAACCCATTTTAAATAATAGCTGATAATTTCTAGCAGTGCTGTTTTCAAGATGAGTTTAAGTTGTTTTTCGGACTTTGATGATTCTATAAGGATCGACGAAGAAAGAAAACAAAGAAAAACATCAATTCTAGATCATTGATGTGCAGTGAATTATCATCCCGGTCAAGAGAAATAAAGTACTTTATTATAGGTAACTCTAAATTCTAAAACTCTCAAACTTTTCTGTCTTTCCAGATATGACATACTATGGATGTTATAACCGGCCTTGTTTTGTGGCGGGAACAAATTCATCTGTCGATGATATCGATCAATGTACAGAACAATGTATAAATGGAAGTCATTCCTATGCAGCTTTGATCAATGGATATTGTTCCTGTGGAAACCTCACCTGTGGGAAAGCTGACACAGTTTGTGAGTCTAAATGCGGTGTACCATGCCGTAGTTTTAACTTGGGAGAAGCATTGCGGACATGCGGTGGTAAAACCCACTTTCAAATTTATAGAGGTAAGTTTTATTGTTATTATTATTGTTATAATTGTTTTCATCATCATCATCATCATCATCATTACAAGGATAAGCTCCGAAGTAGACATGATCTTCTTCTAAATGTCTGACTCTGTATGTAATAAATGATATAAATTGAGAACACTCCTTTCGAGAAAAAAGTGCAACTTCAATAAAGTATTTGATTTTTATGTATGATTCAAAGTTATAACCAGAATTTTGAAATTCTACTTTCTGTATATGTATATATTGCTGATTAAATGGTGGTTTATTACTATTATAACTCTTTCAATTTCAGACGAAACTTCAGACGGAACTTCAGACGGAACTTCAGATAATAAGTCAGGTATGTTTTCATATAACTGCTTCATTTACAACAATGACGATGTTACATATCATTTCCAGGAATGTTTTGGTATAGACCAACCTTCATCGTATATTTTCATATTACAAGCTGTTTTTAAACATCTTTCTTTTCTTTTTTGGTCATTCAAATAGATTAAGGGTAATACAAAGTTTATTGGGTCATGAATTTGGTTCAAATGAACATATTGGAAGCATATGCGATCCTACAATATTCAGTAATCGTTGTCGCGGTTGAAATCGAGTCTTAAGTTATGAAATCGTATATAATAAACTTGTTATGTTGTATAGCTCCCTCTCAAGGTCAAGATATTAATTAAGCTATAAAACAATGTTTCTTGACTAAAATCGACCGATTAGCTATTCCCGTTTGGAAACTATATATCACAACTGCATATTCTGAGATTTTCATGGTCGCAGCTACCATTGTACGGCCGTAGGCGCCATTTGAAATTTATCAAAATTTACCGGGAGCACCGGTAAATTTTTTAATTCAATTTTTCTCGAAAGCAGAAATGTTTTAGGGGCTAATTTTTGCAGTGTTTATAATACATCCACAGGAGAATCCAAATATATCAAAATTTTTAAGAATCACTTTCCACCCAATTTTCAAAATTTCCCAAAACTTTGTATTACCTTTAAGGAATGTTATTTTGGTGATTTCGAGACGATATGTCTTTACACACCCCCCCCCCCCTCCCCCCCCCCCCCGCACACACACACACACACACCCATAATGATAATATTTCACACTGTTATGTACTTTTTCCTCTGATCACAATCTGTCTTCGAAGTATCTAATTCTAATTATATGAGATAAATAGTAGTGGCATTATTAAAAATATTTGATGGAACATAAATCAGACAACAGATCCTAGTGTCAAATGGAGCCAGTGTTAAAAGCACTTAATTTATATCTCTCTCATTTCCTATTTTTATCGGCAGACCTGATTGCTACACTCATTAAAGCCACCGTTATTGTCATAGTTGTGATAATCGTTGTTGGCGTACTAATGATTTGCTGTACATGTATTCTGCAAGCAGTAAGAAACCTTGCACAAGCAGCAAGCCCCGGACCTTCGTCACAAGGAGTCAACCAAGTGGCAGATGGCGACTATGCAGAGATTGGTCCTGCCGATTCAAGGAACGAAGCCACGCCCGACCTATCTGGCAGTTATCCCTTGCTCGATCTGAACATAAAAGCGGAAAAAAGCGGATCGGCGGATGAATATCATGAGTACGCGGATGCTAACAATCTGACTGGATCCGCGTCCGCGCTTCGGACCGGGAATGACGGATACCTGGTCCCGGAATAATTCTCACAAAATACTGACTAAACAATTTTTTATTCTACATCTATCAAACAAACGGGACATCAAAAGAAAATGTCGAGATAGACGATGAAACAGAATATATTGATTTTGAATAAAGGTTGGCCAATGGTATGTACACCAATGTGCTCAAAGTACAGAAATGGGGCACATCGACACAATGATGTTGCCTTTTTAACCAAGTGGTAGTTTTAAAAGTAGATTCAGAGTCATTAATGGGGAGAGTTTGACCAACTTGATTCGAGTTGGGCACATTATGGCGAATATTTTTCTGCTTTGCAAGCACAAAGCAAAACGAATATACGTATGCCATGTTGTGACCAACTGTAAGAAGATATAGAAGACCCTGGATGAATTGAAGAGAAGACCCCACTTGCCAATTTAATAAGATGGAGAAAGTCTATATTTGCGGGAAACACATTCGACTTCTGTGTCTCAAAAGTTTTCAAATTTGCTAAAACGGATAACAGGGTTTCTCAGATTTTATGATTTCACAGATGTGATTTGCAAAGTGGCAAAGATAAGTCCCCAGCATGGTCAACATCTTGCTAAAAACAGTTACCATGAATGCGGTTTTGATTTGCTGACAGAAACTTTGAACGCCTTGTGTTGCCCCTGAACTATTCCTTTAAAGTCCAGAGGCAGACGTTAAGTAGTGCTAGAATATTTTATTTCAAATGAAATGTTAACACTTTCCCTCCCTCTCTCTCTCTCTCTCTCTCTCTCTCTCTCCCTCTCCCTCTCCCTCTCTCTTTCTTTCTTTATTCTTCCTGATATATCATTCTAATTTCACTCAAAGCAATTCAATACTCTTTCAATCTTGATGTTTGTAAACTAAATACTGTCACCATTTTGTATAATCATTTCAAATCTATTGTTGTTCTCAACCATTTTGAATGTTTCTAAGTAGTCAAATAATTTACATGTTAAGTTTTAGAATCGATTAACCTAATGTACATTGCACACATTATTACTCCTATAAATGATATCACGACACTTTTTCCCCATAATGTTTAACTTCAAAAGGGTGGTTGTTAAGACCATCCCATTGAACATTGACATGTTTAAGTTGATCCACACCGTGGAAGCATATATTCTGTATTAATGAAGATTAAGCTAATTTGATTTCCTTTTTTTATCATGTGTTTTTTCTTTCTCTTTATTAAAGTACATTGTATATTGTGATATTATTGTTCTAATCTCAAGAAATGGTACAAAATATATACTATATCTAGGCCCTTTAAACTGTAAATTCGTGTGATATAAAAACCAATGATTTATATGGTTCATGATGATTATAGCAATTAAATACAATAAATACCTCAAAAATATATATACACTTATATCGTACTTTGTCGATTTATATGTGTTCATGTAATAAGTCAGTAATGATAATTGTAATATAATCATGATAACAATAATAATGATAATAATAATTATAATGATATTAATGCTTATAATAATACTATATTATATTAATTTGTGTCGCTTAAATATCGAAAGTCAACGAAACAAAAACTACGGCTCAATAAGACCGACCACTCAGGAGAGATACAACCAACAAGCATATGAGGGCGACCGTCCATCTTAGTGATAATGAAAACAAATACATTTTTAAAAATCCAAACAAATATTTAAAAAAAACACTTATACACAGATGTCTCCAAAGTCGAATACACATTTCTTAATCTTCAGGCATGGGTCCCGTTTTTTAATAGGATTTTAACTAATTAGCATTAAAATATTTGTCATCTCTCCTTATTTCTTGACCAAAGCAACAAAAAAAGATTGACAGAAATAGCAATAACATTAGTTGTGAAATAATCTACAGTATGCATTGAAATAAAGTATACCCAAATGTTGAATATCTACTTTTAAACGTTTTTACTTTTGAGACCGTTAATAATATTTCATATTAAAAGGTAGCTAATACTCTGTCTCGTGATACCTTATTCATAAATCAGCTGTCACCAATGACTGATCAGCATCCTTTAAAAAGATTATTGTCAAAATCTTCTTGTACCAAGTTTGGGCTAGAGCAATGAATGCAAGCCAAATGCCCTTTCGCCCTTGATGGTAGTAAATCTCTGATTTTTCATGTGCTATTGGAGACAAATGCCTTTTGATTGATACGCACCTTATGCATGTAAAATGAACACAAGCAGAGAGATCTTAAAAACCATTTGACAAGACGTTTTAATAGGCTGTTTAAATAATTGTAGGTTACCTTATGGATTAAAACAAGGTCCGGTTAAAGCTTAAGTACATTGGATCACTGTAAACAACGAAGCAGAATTTAACTTTCAAAACGATTTCAGACCAAAGGAAGACATTCGTTAGTCCAAAATATGGACTTTTTAATTTTGATCTCCACCACAACGCAATGTGACCTCCCACTACTTACTTGCTGCCAGCCGAAGATGGCGTGATCCTAAAAATAGGACATGGCTGGTGAGAATAATTACGAGTTCGTTGATAACGCCATCTTCGGCGGCTTGAATCTAGTGCAGAAAATAAAACCGATCAGTTTCTGGACTACACATTCATTATGGCCTGACCCACAGTTGGTGCATCAGCTTAAGATAAGTAGGCCTACAAGGAGATTTCAATCACACTTTTAAAAAAAAACCTGGTGCTCAGCCACCCAATGCAGAAAAGCTATGACTAGGGTATCTTTACACAGACAACTAGTTACTCCTTATCGTAAAGTAGATCTAGAGGTCACATTAATTATGACTTTTCAAGCGTAATCTAACAAAGTTGGATATACTTTTTTTTTTAACGCACTGTATAGCGCTTACGTCTGGTACATTACAAATCCTAGCTTTCGAATATCATTACGCCGGCTGCCATTACAGCGCTCGGGTATTTTCAGGAATTATTTCATACCAGCACCCATTTATATCACCCAGGCGGAGTGTGGCAAATGAAGATTAATGTTACGTCAAAGGATATGATGCGACAGGGGTTAGAACCCCGTACCTTGTGTTTTTTAGTCCGGAGGGTTATCCACCGGACCACAACATCTGTAATGTATGAAAAACGACAAAAGTCCAAGATGCAATAGATCTAGAGACATAACAGCGTTGAAGTAATTTGTATGATTAAAAAAAAAAAAGGGGATGGGATGGACCTGACCTTCTCCCCACCTAGATTGGTTACTGGGGGTAGAATTGTTTACTTCATTGTTCTCGGTGAAGGGTGTAAGAAAATTGATTTAAAACAAGAAGTGTGAAACCATGCGAGGCTAGGAAAATACTGGTTCGATATTAGAAAAGAGAAAATGAAGTCGCATTTTTGAAACGGTGGGCGCAGTGAAGGAGTAGGTGCACATTGATTAAATTATGTTGCTCCCTTAAGGCATTTAAAAACTATATAAAAAGAAACAAATCTTTGTGATCGTCTTCTTTATACTTCCGATGTCTCGAGAACTTTTCAAAAGCATTATATGCCAATGTTAGTCTTTGTCTCCATGTGAAAAACAAGGAAGGAATGTTGGAGTACATACACAAATCAAATTCCAAAAGCGATAAAAACTTAATGGAAAATATTATTACATTCAGAAAGTAATAGGCCGCTCTAATAGACACTCGAGAACGTTTGCTTGACCTTTTCACTTGACCTTTTCACTTTCACTATATCTTTTGTTTGGTATCCATCTTTGAACAATGGACATTTTAGTTTCATTTTCTTAATAGCCTAACAATTGCCGAGCATCAGAACCATGAAGACACAATCATGCCGAATTTGTATCCTGGATAATTCTCCGTTGCCTTTATTCATTGTGACCCGGGTCACGTGACGTCGTTCAACGAAATAAACGTACGTCGATGAAGTGGGTGTCGAACCACTGATCACTTCCTCATTCATAGGCAAAACATCGTCTAAATCGGCAACCGCGGGGAAGGAGCATCAGCGGCAAGATTTCCTCATTAGGAATTTATATTGGGTGTGACTTTTCAAGGAGATTGGTAACATACAGCTTATGACTTTCTCAGTCTTTGAAAAATCGAAGGCGCGAATACGTCGTTCGTGACATGGCAATCTCTAATCGATGGATCAGTGATGTCTTCTTGTGTCTGCTGCTGCCACTGTTTGTCTCGGCTTCAGATGGAACAGCAAATGACCCTATCTGTGAGGATGATGGTATTATCCGAACATCTCAATGTAAGGAATTAAGTTTCTTTTTAATTTATCTTTATACATTTTTTTTAAAACCTTTTTAGCCAAAATTAACACTTTTGTGCGTTGGAAACATCGAATAACCCATTTTAGATAATAGATAATAATTCCTAGCATTGCATTGAATTATCATCCCGATTAATAGAAATAATATAACTCTAAATGCTAAAACTCTACAACTTTTTTTTTTCTTTCTAGATATGACATACTTCGGATGTTATGATCCGTCTTGCTTTCTGTCGGAAACAAATTCAATTGTCAAGGATATTGATCAATGTACAGACTATTGTAAAACCAGAAGCTATCCCAATGCAGCTTTGTTCAATGGAGATTGCATCTGTGGAAAATTCATCTGTGGTAAAAATGAAGCAGTTTGTGATTTTAAATGCGGTTTACCATGCAATGCTAATCTGGCAGATGGATCGAGGGCATGTGGTGGAACAAACTACTTCCAAGTGTATAGTGGTAGGTTTTATTGTTATTGTTGTTGTTAATACTATCATCATCATCTTAGCGTAAAGCTCCAAAATAGGCATGACCTTCTTCGAAATGTTAGGCTTTATAAATTATACAATCATGTAGAAATTGACAACACTCCTTTAAAAATTATTTTCAATTCAATTTCAATAAAGTTTATTTTATTTCTACGATTCAAAAACATAACCCGAATTTTGAAATTCCTTTGTATACATAAAGTTGATAGCCACGGCAGGCGCTGATCCAGGATTTTTTTTAGGGGAGGGGGCCCATTTTTTTTTTTTTTTTTTTTGCTCCCGAAAATTTGAAAATCGCGCCGGCCGAAAAGTCGCTCAGTGGGGGGGAGGGGGGGTAGTAAGCACATTTTTTTATTTTTTTTGGCTCTCGAAAATTTGAAAAATTGCACCCCCCCCCCTTGAGCCCCAGGAGGGGGGGGGGGCCATCCTCCCCAGAAAGGTACAAAATCACTTTGTTGTTTTTTTTTTTTTTACACGTTCCCCCCCCCCCCCCCCCCTGGATCCGCCACTGGCCACGGTATAAAAAAAAATACAATTACACAGAGTTAACAAAAGATTTACGATAATGTAATCTGTATAATATAGTTTTTAAAGTCACATTATCTTTTACTGAATCAGAATAGCACAATATGTCACAGTTCTCAACTTGTATTCAAGTTACAGATTGACTATGATCACACACATTTATTTATCTTTCCATTTCAGACGAAACTTCAGACGGAACTTCACACGAAAGGTCAAGTATGTTTCCATATCACGGCTTTATTTACAACAATAACGCTCATACATACCATTTGCAGCAAACCTAATTCAAACATTTATATTATTAAGAGCATTCGAATTAAGTACTGTGAATCAGGCGCGGATCCGGATCCGGATCCGCGGGGGGAGGTAGTGAGCACATTTTTTTTTGGGGGGGTCCCCCCCCCCCCTTGAGAAAAATACACCCCGATACAGATACACCCCGCCCCCTCAAACACTCACACACACACATTCACACAATATTGTACATTTTTATGTACTTTTACTTCTGATCATGAATTATCTTCCAATTATATTATCATAAATATTCTACATTTCTGAAAGAAATAGTAGTAGAAACGGTTAGAAATATTTGCTCGAACCTATAACAGGTCGAGTGTATAATCAAGCCACTGTAAAAAGACGGTAATTTTCCCCTTATCTCCTTTTTTTAGCAGCAGGCTCTAATGCTACTCCCATTGTAGTCAGCGTTCTTGTCTTATTCGTGATAGCCGTTGCTGGCGTGATAACAGTTTATTTGATTCTGCAAGCAGTAAGAAACCGTGCACAAGCAGCAAGCCCTGGACCCTCACAGACAGTCAACCAACTTGCCGATGGCGACTATACAGAGCTCCGTCCTGTAGGATCAAGAAACGAAGCAACGACCGACACATCTGGCGGTTATTCTTTCCTCGATCTGAACAAAAAACCGGAAAGAAGCGGGTTGGATGAATATCATGAGTACGCGGATGCAAACAATCTGACTGGATCCGCATCCTCGATTCAGATTGGGGAAGATGGATACCAGGTCCCGGAACCATTCTCACAAAATACTGGCTCAACAGTATTTTATTCTACATCTATCAAACAAACAGTAAATCGAGAGAAAAATGTCGAAATAGACGATGAAACAGAATACATTGATTTAGAATAAATTTTGGCCAATTGTTTGTCCACCACTGTGCTCAAAGTAAAAGAAATAGGGCACATCGACACAATGATGTTGCGTTTTTAACCAAGTGATAGTTTAAAGAGTAGATTCAGAGTCATTAATGGGAAGAGTTTGACCAACTTGATTCGAGTTGGGCACATTATGGCGAATACTTTTCTGCTTTGCAAGCACAAAGCAAAACGAATATACGTATGCCATGTCGTAACCAACTGAAAGAAGATATAGAAGGTATAGAAGACCCTGGATGAATTGGAGAGGACAAGCTACTTGCCAATTTAATAAGATTGGGCGAGTCTATATTTGCGGAAAACACATTCGACTTCTGAGTCGCAAAACTTTTCAAATTTGCTAAAAATAGTCCATAATAGGGTTCTTAGATTTTATGATTTCACAGATGTGATTTGCAAATTGACAAAGATAAGTCCCCAGCATGGTCAACATCTTGCCAATAACAGTTACCATGGTTGTGGTTTTTGATTTGCTGACGAAAGCTTTGAACGCCCCGTGTTGTCCCCGAACTATTCCTTTAAAGGTAATACAAAGTTTTGGCATAGGGTCATGAATTTGGTTCAAATGAACATATTGAAAGCATATGCGATTCTACAATATTCAGTGATCGTTGTCCCGGTTGAAATCGAGTCTAAAGTTATGAAATTGTAAATAATAAACTCTTTATGTTGTATAGCTCCCTCTCAAGGTCAATATATTAATTTAGCTATAAAACAATGTTTCTTGACTAAAATCGACCGGATGGGTATTCCCATTTGGAAATTATATATCACAACTGCATATTCTGAGATTTTCATGGTCGCAACTACTATAGTACGGCCGTAGGCGCTATTCGATTTTTTTTTTTTTAATCCAAATTTACCGGGAGCACCGGTAAAGTTTTATATTCTATTTTTCTCAAAAGCAAAAGTTTTTTAGGGGCTAAATTTGCTAGTGCTTATAAAACATCCACAGGGGCATCCAAATATATCAAAATTGTAAAGAATCACTATCCACCCAATCTTCAAAATTTCCCAAAACTTTGTATTACCTTTAAAGTCCAGAGGTAGACGTTAAGTAGTACTAGAATATTTGAATTCAAATGAAATGTCACCACTTTCTCTCTCCCTCTCTCTCTCTCTCTCTATATATATATATATATCTCCCTCTCCTTATCTCTCCCCCCCCCCCCCTCTCTCTCTCTCTCTCTTCTTCTCTCTCTTTCCTTTTTTTCTCTGATATATCAATACTTTCTTTAAACCTTGATGTTTGTAAACTAAATGCTGTCACCATTTTGTATCATCAATCCAAAACTATTGTTGTACCCAACAATTTTGAATGTTTCTGAGTAGTCAGATAATTTACATGACAGTTTTAGAATCGATTAACCTAATGTACATTGCACGCAATATTACTCCTATAAATAATATCACGCCACTTTATGCCAATAAGGTTTAACTTCAAAAGGGGGGTTCTTAAGTCCATCCCATTGAACATTGACATGTTTACGTTGATCCACACCGTGGAAGCATATATTCTGTTTTAATGAAGATATAGCTGGTTTGGTTTTCTTTTTATACCAGGTGTTTTTTCTTTCTCTTTATTAGACTAAATTTTAAATCGTGATATTATTGTTTTAATCTCAAGAAAAGGTAAAATATGTATACCATCTAAGCCCTATATACTGTAAATTTGTGTGATATAAATACCAATGATTTATTTGGTTCATGATTGATGTAAATAAATATTTTTCTGATCATAGCAATTAAATACAATAAATACCTCAAAAATAATATTTGCACTTTATATCGTACTTAATCGTTTTACATGTGTTTGTGTAATATGTCAGTAATGATAATTGTAATAATAATCATAATAATAATAATGAAATTATACAAATAATTATAATGATATTAATGCTTATAATAATAAGATATGATATTATTTTTTGTCGGTTAAATATCGAAACTAATGAAGCCAACGAGACAAAAACTACAGCTTCATAAGACTGACCACTCAGAAGAGCGACAACCAATGACCATATAAGGGCCACAGACTATCTTAGGCGTTATGGCGTGCGCCTGTAATCCAGCTAACAATGGAAGTTACAAACTGATTCAGTCGAGGACACAGGTTCGAAACTGAGTCACGTCTTTCGGATTGTAACGTTTAAAGGTCGGTCCCCAGACATAAATAATCATATCTGATTGATACACGTCTGTAAAAACCCAATACACGCACACACACACACACACCACCACCACCACCACATGCACACACAAACACACACACTAAGTGATAATGAAAACAAATAAATTCGAAAATTCCGGACAAATATTGAAGAAAACAGAAACTTATACACAGATGTCTCCAAAGTCGAAATACACATTACTATAATCTTCTGGCATGGATCCCTTTTTTAATCGGATTTTAACTAATTAGCATTGAAATATTTTGATCTCTCCTTATAGCTTGACCAAAGCAAAAACCAAGATTGACAGAAATAGCAATAACAGTATTTGTGGAATCCTTTACAGTATACATTCAAATACAGTATAGGCTACCTGAATTTTGAATATCTATTTTTAAACGCTTTTACTTTTGAAACCGTTAATTATATTTCATATTAAAATGTAACTAATACTCTGTCTCATGATACCTTATTCATAAATCTGCTGTCAGATGACTGATCAGCATCCATTACAAAAAGGATTGTCAAATTGTTCTTGTACCAAGTTTGGGCACAAGCAATAAATGTGGGCCAAATGCCATTTTACCCTTGATGCTAGTAAATCTCTGATTTTTCATGCGCTATTCGACAAAAATGCCTAATGATTGCTACGCACATTATGCATGTAAAATGGTAAAAATGAACACAAGCAGAGAGATCTTAAAAACCATTTGAAAAGACGTTTTAATAGCCTGTTTAAATAATTGTAGGTTACCTTATGGATTAGAACAGGGTCCTGTTAAAGCTTAAATACATTGGATCACTTTAAACAATGAAAAATCTGAGGCATGAAACAGGACTTAACTTTCAAAAAGATTTCAGACCAAAGTTAGTCCAAAATATGACCTATTTAATTTGGATCTCCACCAACGCAATGTGACCTCCCACTACTTACTTGCTGCCAGCCGAAGATGGCGTGATCCTAAAAATAGGACATGGCTGCATGGTAAGAATAATTACGAGTTCGTTGATAACGCCATCTCCGGCGGCTGGAATCTAGTGTAGGGAATATAAAACCGAGCAGATTATGGACAACTAGGCGTTGTTGGCGTGCACCTGTAATCCAGCGAATAGTGGAACTTATAGCCCGGTCCCACTGGCCAATGGACACAAAATGTATGCATAAAGGACACAGCGGACGAGCAAAATTTCGTGGGTGGCTCCATCCGTTTTCATCCGCTCCAGAAATGGAAACAAATTGCGAAAATTTGCGAAAACAGAACGGAAAATAACGGACGTGGGTAGTATGTAGCGGGGATGTTAAACGGATGTTCATCGGAAGCCTAGCGGATGAAAGCGGATGGAAGTGGATGACAACTTTGAATACTTCATATACGCGATGCATACGCTTACACCCTTGCTATTTCCGTGCTACTAACGATTAATAGACGTTCCGTGTACCTTATCTTTCCTCCCACTTTCCGTTTTCAGCTGCAGCGGATGTGAGTTGCGAGGATGCCCAGAGGATGCAGAGAGGATACAGCGGACGTTTAACGGATGATAACGGACATAGAGGCCCGAATTCACAAAGGAGGTTTGTCGACAAACCTTGGTTTTCGTACGTCATAAGACGCGTTTTACGCGTTTTTTACAAACCTGGTTTGTAAAGAACAAAAGGAGATTTGGCGAAACAAAAGGAGGTTTGAGCTCAAACCTTGGTCTGAGCTCAAACCTTGCTTTGTGAATTCGGGCCAGAACGTTTGTTGCTCGTATTTGTCGCGGATTTACATCGTACACGGCGGAAGTTCATCCGTTCTAAAAGTTTTGTGCAGCTCAAAACTTTTTGCGCTGATGAAATCACAGTGGACGGATGCTCGATGGATAGAGCGTATGAAACACGTATGCAATGAGTACACGACGGATGCATAGCGTTTTCCAACGGATGGCAAGATTTGTTTACGTTCTACATCCTCTTTTTTCGCATCCGTAAGTGCAGTGGGACCGGGCCTTAAATAACTGATTCAGCCGAGGACGCAGGTTCGAAACTGAGTCACGTCTTTCGGATGGTGACGTTTAAAGGTCGGTCCCCAGACGTAAATAATCATATCTGATTGATACACGTCTGTAAAAACCCAATACACACACACAGACACACACACACACGCACACACACACACTGCACATTCATTATGGCCTGACCAACAGGTTGTGCATCAGATCAAACTAAGTAGGCCTACAAGGAGATTTCGACCACACATTAACAAAAAGCTGGTGCTTAGCCACCCAATGCAGGAGAGCTATGACTATGGTATCTTTTCACAGAAAAGTAGTTATTCCTTATCGTACAGTAGATCTATAGGTCACATTAATTATGACTTTTCAAACATAATCTAACAAAGTTAGGTATACTTTTTTTTAACACATGCACTATTACGTCTGGTACATTATATATCCTTACAAATCTGGTAGCTTTATTACGCCGGCTGCCATTACACCGCTCGGGTATTTTCAGGAATGATGTCATACCAGCACCCAATTATATCCCCTAGGTGGAGTGTGGCAAATGTAGATTGATGTTATGTCAAAGGATATGATGTGACAGGGGTTAGAACCCCAAACCTTGTGGTTTTCAGTCCGGAGGGTTATCCATCGAACCACAACATCTGGAATGTATTAAAAAGGACAAAAGTCCCGATGCAATTATAGAGACATGACAACAGTAATTGTTATGATTCAAAAGGGGCTGGGATGGACCAGGGAGGTGAAAGAAAAGGAGGCGAAACTCTTGTAATTTATTCAAACGCATTCTTGAGTTCTAAAGCGTAACAATGGGATGTGTAACATTCCATTTGGCTTTGAAGTTCCATGCTCCGAACCGCGCTTCCACTGCGGGGACTTTCGAAAGCCAGGCACCAGTTTTACATTTATTACAAAATATTAAATTACCGGCAAAACTTCAGTGTAAATCAAAAACTTTATATGGGGATTTTATTGGGAATAGTGCATCAAACAAATTTTCAAATTTAGAACTCCGTCCTTCCTTTAATTTGTGTGCCAGAGTTGGTAAAAGAAAAATTACATCCTGTCAAAAACTCAATATTTTAGGATGATGCGCTAATTTGTGCATGCTTTAATGTCCCGTTATTTGATCCACGATTTACAATCTTCAATAACATTAAGTTTGCTAATGCGTGTTTTCGCGTGTTTTTTGTATTTTTCAAGTTTAAAAAAGGATGAAATTACACAAGTTTGTGTTCGCTTGTTCTACTCTTTACACATTCAACAATGGATGAGAAATCATTGGAAGGGACAGCGAACTGTTGCTGTGATACCATTTTCTGATGTAGGAATTCTAAATCCTGAAATTTCAAGCGCTCTTTTATCTCACCACCTGGTCAACAGTTGCAGATTAGCGCATAACTTTTCGGCGGCTTGGAGCATGGGGTCAAAGGAGAGCGGCTTGATTCCAGTCCTTGTCTATCACGTCCCTGGATGGACCTGACCTTCTCCCTCACCTAGATCGGTTACTGAGAGTAAAATTGTTTACTTGATTGTTCTTGGTGAAGGGTGTATGAAAATTGATTTAAAACAAGAAGTGTGAAACCATGCGAGAATAGGAAATTACTGGTTCGATATTAGAAAAGAGAAAATGAAGTTGCATTTTTGAAACGGTGGGCGCAGTGAAGGGGTAGGTGCACATTGATTAAATTATGTTGCTCCCTTAAGGCATTTAAAAACTATATAAAAAGAAACAAATCTTTGTCTTCTTTATACTTTCGACGTCTCGAGAACTTTTCAAAAGCATTATGCCAATGTTAGTCTTTGTCTCCATGTGAAAAACAACGAAGGATTGCTGGAGTATCTACACAAATCAAATTCCAAAAGTGATAAAAACTTAATGGAAAATATTATTACATTCAGAAAGTAATAGGCCGACTTAATGTCCTCTCGAGAACGTTTACTTGAGCTGTTTACTGTTATATCTTTTGTTTGGTTTCCATCTTTGAACAATGGACATTTCAGTTTTCATTTTCTTAATAGCCTAACAATTGCCGAGCATCAGAACCATGGAGACAGAATCTGATCATGCCGAATGTGTATCCTGGATATTTCTCCCATGCCTTCATTCACTGTGATCCGGGTCACGTGATAAATAGTGCGCCGCTCACGTGATAACGTTCATCAAAAGTAAACGTTCGCTCGATGAAGTGGATGTCGTAAACACTGATCACTTCCTCATTCAAATTCAAAACATTGTGTGATTCGGCAACTGCGGGGAAGGTGCATCAGCGGCATGGTGCAGAGTGCTTATCGCGGCAAGGTTTTCTCAAAGGGAATTTGCATTGGATGTGATTTATTAATGAGATTAGTTACATACAGCTTTTGACTTTCCTTAGTCTTGAAAAATCAAAGGCGCGATTACGTCATTTGTGACATGGCAATCTTCAATCGATGGATTAGTGATGTCTTACTGTGTCTGTTTCTGCCACTGTTTGTCTCGGCTTCAAATGAAACAGCCAATGACCCTATCTGTGAGGATGATGGTATTATCCGAACATCTCAATGTAAGGAAATTAATGTTTTTTGGATTTATCTGTATACTTGTTTTTCCTGTAATTTACCAAAAATGTACATGTACGTCTGTTTAAAGATAAACTCCAGTACTGGTAAAAAAAAAGAAATTAATTCTCACGGAATCAAACGAAACTTACACTGAATGTTCAAGATTACAAATAAATGACATGTGCCAAACAATTTTGGAAGAAAATGTATACTGGCTGAGTAATGAGCATAGAAAGACAAGGAAACCAAGGTAGTACCATCCCCGACACCATGTGTGTTGTCCCATATATAGCTTTCTATGTGAGTGTTTGTTACTTTACCAAGACTCGGTCAAATTTATTATGATTTGATGACTCCAGAACCTTGCAGTGCACACCAATACTTACATGCTCCATGATCAACTGTTTCTGATCCTTTCCACACCTTTTCTTTCACAATGCAATCGCATTACCAGTACTAAAGTTTATCTTTAAACATCGAGAAACCCCGTAGTCCTGAATTCGGGATGAGTTAATGTTGTTTTTTCGGACTTGGTTGTTTGAGTCCCCCAACCCCACCACATGATTCTGTAAGGGTTGGCGAAAAAAAACAACAAAGGGGGGAAAACACAATCAATTTTGATACTGGAGCATTCCTTTCCCTCCGAATCGTTGAAGTGCATTGATTTATCTTCTCGATTAAGAAAAATAATGTACACTAAACCATGTACCTCTAAATGTTAAACTCTACAACTTTGTTTTTTCTTTCTAGATATGACATACTATGGATGTTATAACCTGTCTTGTTTCGTGGCGGAAACAAATTCATCTGTCAATGATATCGATCAATGTACAGAACAATGTGAAAACGGAAGCTATTCCTATGCAGCTTTGTTCCATGGATATAATTGTTCCTGTGGAAAATTCACCTGTGGTAGAGCTGACACAGTTTGTGATTCTAAATGCGGTATACCATGCCGTAGTGTTAACTTGTTAACTTTTTGGCAGACATGTGGTGGAAAATACAACTTTCAAGTGTATAGAGGTAAGTTTTATTGTTATCGTTACTGCTATTAATATTATCATCATCATCATTATCATCTTTGTGACTTTAAGCTCCGAAATAGGCATGATCCTCTTTGAAATGTCAGACTTCATATGTAATAGAACGTGTATAAATTAAAAACACTCCTTTAGAATATTTTTTATTTAATTTCAGTAAAGTATTTGTTGTATGTATGATTCAGGATTATAACCAGAACTTTGAAATTACATTTGTGGGTTTATATATACATTTTTACTTACATGATTATAACATATCTTACAATAAAACAAAGTAAACAAGAATTATGATAATGTAATCTGTATAATATCATAGTTTTTAGAGTAACTTTATCTGATACTGTATCAGAACAACACGAGATGTCAGAACTACCAATTAGTCTTTAGCAGGGGTTTAGTTATTACAGATTGACTATCATCACATACAATTATTTATCTTTCCATTTCAGACGAAACTTTTAGGAAGGACTCGGGTAAGTTTCCATCTAACAGTATATACAACAATAACGGCTGATATATTCCTCCCCTAGCCGACGTTATTCAGACATTAATATTATTAGGGACATGCAAATAAAGTACTTCGAATAATCATTTTTTCTGTATAAGTGTGGAGAAAGTCATGAAGAAACAAAACAACAGTTTTTAAGAAATCAAACGCTTGGAGATTTGTGATGTATGGTAAGGGAATAAGCGACGATTGTCTGGATATCAAACCCCTTTATTTTTAAATGAACATCAAGTACAATATATATTAACCAAAATGTTGTGTGTGACGACCAACATTAAGTTACAAATTAGTTGGTATTGTGTACGTTTTAATTTAGTGTCGTGGACCTGTCATGTGGACAATCCAAAATGTTTGAATCTTGTGCATTTGGTTTTATGGGCCTCTACGTCTTGTGATCCTATCTTGGCTTTAAAAGGCCCGTAAGCTGGAAACGTTTGCTCTCGAGGACCTGTTGCCGTTGGCCATTCCTCGTGTTGAGTTTCACCTTATAATTCTTCTAAATAGTTTTCAGAAGGCTTACAAGACTGAAATCTTATATCTCCTGGAACTTGTTTTTGTGGAATTTTAGTCTTTTTGATTCTGTGCAACTTTATTCCTAACTTGCTGCCTGTAGCATGTGTTTAGTTAACTAATACACGTTATGGATTGACTATCATTACATGCAATGTCAATATATTTCCATTGCAGACGAACACTTCAGGAGCACCTCAGGTATGTTTCCATATAACGGCTGATATATTCTATTTCTAGCAGACGTAATGCAAACAGTAATATTATTAGGAACATGCAACTAAAGTACTTTAATTATTCATGTTTTTTGTTCTTGTGGACTTTTAGTCATGCGGTTCTGTGTAACTATTTCTTTATATTCCTGACATGTCAGGAAAATCTTGTAAATATTATTTTCCTTCGCATATTTTTTCTCTTCTCTTGAAATTCATTTAGAACTATCTAGCGATTTCATCATTTTTTATCTTTTTCCAGAGGTTTTTATTTTAAAAAGTTCAAAGTCGCTCACCCTTTATGCATTTTCCTCTGATCAGTATTCACAAATAACACATGTATTACCAAACCCACATAAACTGTACGTACATGTAAGTATATCTTCATGAGCCAGTGTGCTGAGTTATAGTAAGTTTGAATTACACAAGCAGACTCCATTTATTAAACAGGTTGTATTAACCAGATGAAATAGGCTGTTTGTTCAGTGGAAAGAGTAAAATATATTTCCTATTTCCTATTTCCTATTTAGAGTGTAACTTAGACTTCGTATATTTATCACAAGAATGCTCCCATTCACGGAAAAGGAGACAAACGCAAGATTTATCTACTATACAGTTGACTGTCCACCCATGTCACGGGTTTAAATGCTATTTATGACTAGATTTTTTTTAAATTGTCTGAATTCGGGCAACTTCCGAATTGTGTAATGGGCTAGAAGTGCCCAAATGCATGAAAACTCATGATTGTTGTTTTATCAAATTATTTTCAACCTCACTCCAACTGAAATTTATGTACATTGTACAATGAAAAAACTTTTACAAATCAAAGTGGATATTGATGTGTAAATTTTTCACCAGTATAATATTATTTCAAATAAAAAATATTGAAAGACCGGTTTGTTATTGAAATCTTATCTAAGGATTGGCGTTTCAAACTCGAATGGTTTATTTGTCTTATCATACTTTTTATTTGTTGAAATTGAAACGCAAGTCAAATGAAGGCCCATTCTTGAAATATCATCTTAATTTGGTGTTGAAAAGCAATATTAGGCTGTTCTGGTATAGGCCTACCTTCTTCTTATGTTTTCATATTTCAAGATTTTGTAAAACATCTTTCAATTTTTTGTGTATGGTTATCCTAAAAGTTTGAGGAATGTTATTATATTTATTTCCAGACGATAGTTGTTTATACATTAACATACATACACCCCCCCCCCCTACACACACACACACACACACGCACACGCATACATACACACAACACACACAACAACAACACACACACACGCTCAATATTTCGCATTTTTATGTACGTTTTCCTCACGATTTGTCTTCAAAGCATCTTATCATAAATATTTTAATCATATAAAAGAAAAGGTAGAAGCACTATTAGAAATATTTGTTGGAACATAAATCAGACAACAGGTCTAGTGTAAAATGGATCCACTGTAAAGAGAGCGTAATTTCCTCTCATCTCCTTTTTTATCAGCAGGCCTTAATGCTACTCCCATTATAGTCAGCGTTCTTGTCTTATTCATGATAACCGTTGCTGGCGTCATAACGGTGTGTTGTATTCTACAAGCAGTAAGAAGCCGTGCACAAGCTGCAAGCCATGAACCTTCACAGACAGTCAATACACTAGCAGATGGCGATTATACAGAGCTCTGTCCTGTCGGTTCAAGGAACGAAGCAACGACCGACCAATCTGGCGGTTATTCCTTACTCGATTTGAACAAAAAACCGGAAAGAAGCGGATCAGATGAATATCACGAGTACGCGGATGCTAACAATCTGACTCGATCCGAATCCTCGATTCGGATCGGGGAAGATGGAAACCAGGTCCCGGAATCATTCTCACACAATACTGGCTCAATAGTCTTTTATTCTACATCTATCAAACAAACGGGAAATCGAGAGAAAAATGTCGAAATAGACGATGAAACAGAATACATTGATTTAGAATAACTTTTGGCCAATTGTATATACACCACTGTGCTCAAAGTAAAAGAGATAGGGCATATCAACACAATAATGTTGCCTTTTTAACCAAGTGGTAGTTTAAAAAGTAGATTCAGAGTCATTAATGAGGAGAGTTTGACCAACTTGATTCGAGTTGGGCACATTATGGTAAATACTATTCTGTTCTGCAAGCACAAAGTAAACAAGAATATACGTATACCTGACCAACTGAAACTACCTTGGCCAAACTCTGTGTATAGAAGACCCTGGATGAATTGAAGAGGAGACGCCACTTGGCAATTTCATTAAAGATGGGGAGAGTCTATATTTGCGGAAAATTCATTCGACTTCTGTGTCTCAAAAAAATTCTAATTTGCTAAAACGGGTAACAGGGTTTCTCAGATTTTATGATTTCACAGATGTGATTTGCAAATTGGCAAAGATATGTCCCCAGCATGTTCAAAATCTTCCCAATAACAGTTACCAAGGTTGCAGTTTTTGATTTGTTGGCACAAGTTTTGGACGCCCTGAGTTGCCCCCGAACTATTCCCTTGAAGTCCAGAGGCAGACGTTAAGTAGTACTAGAATATTTGATTTCAAATGAAATGTTAAACACTTTCTCTCTCCCTCTCCCTCTCTCTTTTTTCCTCTATCTCCCTCTCCCTCTCTCTCTCTCTGTCTCTCTTTCCCTCTCCTTCTCTCTCTCTCTCTTTCTTTCTTTATCCTTCCTGATATATCATTCTTATTTCACTCAAAGCAATTCAATACTCTCTTTAAATCTTGATGTGTGTAAACTAAAATGCTGTCAACATGTTGTTTCATCATATCAAAACTACAAAACTATTGTTGTACTCAACCATTTTAAACGTTTCTAAGTAGTCAAATAATTTACATGTAAAGTTTTAGAATCGATTAACCTAATGTACATTGTACGTAATATTACTCCTATAAGTATTATCACGACATTTTATGCCAATAATGTTTAGCTTCAAAAGGGGGGTTCTTAAAACCATCCCATTGAACATTGACATGTTTAAGTCGATCCACACTGTGGATAAAGCTGGTTTGATTTCCTTTTTATACCACGTGTTTTTTTCTTTCTCTTTATTAAAGTACATTTTAGAGTGTGATATTATTGTTGTAATCTCAAGAAATAGTACAAAATATATATACTATGTAAGCCCTTTAAACTCTAAATTCGTGTGATATAAAAAACAAAGATTTATATGGTTCATGATGATTATAGCAATTAAATACAATAAATACCTCAAAAATGCATATACAGTTATATCGTACTTTGTCGATGTATATGTGTTCATATAATAAGTATGTAATGATAATTGTAATAATAATCATAATAATGATAGTAATAATAATACTGAGAATAATAATTATAATGATATTAATGCTTATAATAATAAGATACTACATTATTTTTGTCGGTTAAATATCAAAACCAATGAAGCCAACGAGACAAAACTACCGCTCCATAAGACCGACCAATCAAGAGAGCGACAACCAACAAGCATATAAGGGCCACAGATCATCTTAGTGATAATGAAAACAAATAAATTTAAAAAAATCCGGACAAATTTTTTTTTTTAATCACTTAAGTCACACAGATGCCTCTAAAGTCGAAACACACATTTCTTAATGTTCAGGCATGGATCCCTTTTTAATCGGATTTTAACTAATTAGAATTACAAATATTTTTCGTCTCTCCTTATTACTTGACCAAGGCAAAAACCGAGATTGATAAAAATAGAAATAACAGTAGTCGTGGAATCATTTACAGCATGCATTCAAACACAGTATACCCAAATTTGGAACATCTATTTTTTATACTTGTGTTATACTTTTGAGACCTTTAATTATATTTCATATTAAAAGGAAACTTATACTCTGTCTCATGATACCTTATTTATAAATCTGCTGTTATCGATGACTAATCAGCATCCATTAAAAAAACTATTGTTCAATTTTTCTTGGACCAAGTTCAGGCTCAAGCACTGAACGTGGGCCAAATGCCCTTTCGCCCTTGATGGTAGTAAATCTCTGATTTTTCATGTGCTATTGGAGACAAATGCCTTTTGATTGATACGCACCTTATGCATGTAAAATGAACACAAGCAGAGAGATCTTAAAAACCAATTGACAAGACGTTTTAATAGGCTGTTTAAATAATTGTAGGTTACCTTATGGATTAAAACAAGGTCCGGTTAAAGCTTAAGTACATTGGATCACTTTAAACAATGAAAAATCTGAGGCATGAAGCAGAATTTAACTTTCAAAAAGATTTCAGACCAAAGCAACACATTCATTAGTCCATAATCTGGCCTATTTAATTTTGATCCTCACCACACCAACGCAATGTGACCTCTCACTACTTACTTACTGCCAGCCGAAGATGGCGTGATCCTTAAAATAGGACGCCTGGCAAAAAGGGCAGGCGCTGGCCACAGAACTCTAAAATACGTATTTTAGAGTTCTGTGGCGCTGGCAAGCATATTTATGAATTTGTTGATAACGCCATCTTCGGCGGCCTGAGTCTAGTGTAGGGAATATGAAACCTGGCAGATTATGGACTACATGTACACATGCATAGTGGCCTGACCCACAATTGGTGCACCTCAAACTTTAATAGTATAAGGAGATTTTGACGACACTTTAAAAAATAAAACCTGGTGCTCAGCCATCCAATGCAGAAAATAATGAATAGGGTATCATTAGACAGAGAATTAGTTGCTCTTTACCATAAAATAGATCTAAAGGTCACATTGAATATCATGACTTTTCAATCATAATCAAACAAAGTTGGGTATACTTCTTTTTGATACGCACTGTATAGCGCTTATATCTGGTACATTACAAATCCTAACGTTCGAATATTATTACGCCGGCTGCCATTACAGCGCTCGGATATTTTCAGGAATTATTTCGTACCAGTCCCCATTTATATCACCTAAGTGGAGTGTGGCAAATGTATATTAATGTTATGTCAAAATACATGATACGACAGGGATTAGAACCCAGTATATTGTTGTTTCAGTCCGGAGAGTTATCCACCGGACCACAACATCTGTAATGTATGAAAAAGAACAAAAGTCCCGATGCAATAAAGACATAACAGCGTTGAAGTAACTTGTATGGTTCAAAAGGGGCTGGGATAAGCCTGACCCTCTCCACGATGAATCACCCCAGATTGGGTACTGAGGGTAAAATTGTTTACTTGGTTGTTTTTTGGTGAAGGTGTAAGAAATTGATTTAAAGCCCCACTGTCCTACTTGTAGCTACTTGCTCCCTCTATATAGAAAACTTCCCCAATCGGTGCCTGATGGTCCCCCATGATCCTCTTTTTCTTATGTTAGTTGAGAGCTGAGTTAATGAGTTAGCTACCTGTCAGTGACCTCGCTGTGTGGTCTAATCCCTTCTGGCCCAGTGGTATTGACGGTCTTTACAACAAGAAGTGTGAAACCATGCGAGAATAGGAAAATACTGGTTCGATATTAGAAAAGAGAAAATGAAGTCGCATTTTTTAAACGGTGGGCGCAATGAAAGGGTAGGTGCACATTGATTAGATTTTGTTGCTTCCTTCAGGCATTTAAAACTATATAAAAATAAACAAATCTTTGTGATCGTCTACTTTATACTTTAGACGTCTCGAGAACTTTTCAAAAGCATTTTAGTCTTTGTCTCCATATGAAAAAACAAGGAAGAAATGCTCGAGTATCTAAACAAATCTAATTCCAAAAGTGATAAAAACTTAATGGGATATATTATTACATTCAGAAAGTAATAGGCCGCTTTAAGTACCTCTCGAGAACGTTTGCTTGAACTTTTAACTGCTATATCTTTTGTTCAATTTCCATCTTTGAATAATTGACTTTTACGTTTCATTGTCTTAATAACAATTGCCGAGCATCAGAACCATAAAGACAGAATCTGATCATGCCGAATTTGTTTCCTGGATATTCTTCTCTTGCCTTTATTCATTGTGATCCGGGTCATGTGATAAATAGGGCGCTGTTCACGTGACATCGTTTAACGAAATAAACGTACGTCGATGGTGTCGAACCACTGTTCACTTCCTCATTCATAGGCAAAACATTGTCTAAATCGGCAACCGCGGGAAAGGGGCATCAGCGGCAAGATTTCCTCATAAGGAACTTGTATTGGATGTGATTTTCAAGGACATTAGTAACATATAGCTTTTGACTTTTTTTGAAAAATCAAAGGCGCAAATACGTCGTATGTGAAATGGCAATCTCTAATCGATGGATTTGTGATGTCTTCTTGTGCCTGCTGCTGTCAATGTCTGTCTCAGCTTCAAATGAAACAGCAGACGACTCTATCTGTCCTGATGATAGTGCTATCCGAACATCCCAATGTAAGCAATTAAAAGCCATTTTAATTTGTCTTTATACTTTTAGTTTTTTTATCCAAAATGAATGTTGGAAACATCGAGTAAACCCATTTTGAATAATAGCTGATAATTCCTAGCAGTCCTGTTTTCAAGATGAGTTAAAGTTATTTTTCGGACTTTGATGATTCTATAAGGATCGACGAAGAAAGAAAACAAAGAAAAACATCAATTCTGGATCATTGACGCGCAGTGAATTATCATCCCGGTCAAGAGAAATAATGTACTTTACTATAGGTAACTATCAGTGGCGTAATGAGCAAAAACGTTTGGGGGGGCTGACAAAAAAAAATCCGAATCACCCCACTCTAACATGCAGGCCCCGCTGAATTACGTTTCTCAAAGTGGGGTCTAGGGGCAAAGCCCCGGTGGGGTTCAAGGGGCGAAGCCCCCCGAAGCTCAAGGGGTATGGGCATAAGTGGCGGATCCAGGAATTTCTTACCGGGGGAGGGGGCACAAAATGGCATGGGGTGAAATATATGTAAAACGATGAAGCAACAGAACGAGGCTTTAACGGCGAGGGAGCGGAGCGACCAAGCAGGGGGTGGGTCTGGGAGGGGGTTCTGGCCCCCTCCCAGTGTAAGAAGCATTTGCAATTTTAGAACCAAATTAGACGCATTTTTCAGGCATATATGAAAATTGCTTTCTCCTACCCCTTCCAAGAGTAGGAATCTTTTGCAATTTGAGAACCACATTTGGCGCAATAATGTCCACCGACACTTCATGGAAAAAAAAGAGGCCCTCTGATTAGTTACAAGTTAGAGAAAAGTGATCTGTCACGTCGTGAGACGTTGTATAAATTATGCTTTGATGCCGCACAATGCACAAAGACGGTGGTCCGGTACTTCACCAGTAGTACTTGCAAAAATTATCTCGAGTGTATAAACTGTGTCGTTGTCAGGGGAGTCGCTAGATCTTTTTCAGTGGGGGAGGGGGGGAGGGTGTAGAGGCCGCCGATTAACGACAAAACGAGCCACCAATATTATTACCGACAAATATAAAAACGCCAATGTCCAATTAATGTCTACAAATTTAAGCCTTTAAACCCGGGGCCAGGAACTAAGTTATTTTTCAGTTTTCCCCTCCCGCGCGAAGCGCGGAAGCTTTGACACTTCATTAAATTATTAGAGAAAGAAGACGATCCGTTGTACTGTTCTCGACTCTTAAAGCTTGTTTCGCCCCTCCCGCGCAAAGCGCGGAAGCTATGACGTTTAATTTAATTATTAGAGAAAGAAGACGATTCGTTGTATCGTGTTCTTGTCTGAATTCAGTTTCCCCCCTCCCGCGCGAAGTGCGGAAGCCTTGACACTTCATTAAACTATTAGAGAAAGAAGCCGATCCGTTGTAATGTTCTCGATTCTTAGTTCTTGTTTCGCCCCTCCCGCGCGAAGCGCGGAAGCTATGACGTTTCATTTAATTATCAGAGAAAGAAGACGATTCATTGTACCGGTCCCGACTCTTAATCCTTGTCTGAATTCAGTCCCCCCCCCCCCCCCTCCCGCGCTAAGCGCGGAAGCTTTGACGTTTCAATACATTATTACTCTTAATCCTTGTCTAAATTCATTTTCGCTCATCCCGCGCGAAACGCGGAAGCTTTCAAGTTTCATTAAATTATTAGAGAAAGAAGACGAATCGTTTTATTGTGTCTTTGTCTAAATTCAGTTCCCCCCTCCCACGCGAAAGCTTTGTCGTTTCATTTAATTATTACTCTTAATCCTTGTCTGAAATCATTTTCACGTTTCATTAATTATTGGAGAAAGATTAAGACGATTCGTTGTACCGTTCTCGACTCTTAATCCTAGTCTGAAATTAGTTTCCCCCCCCCCCCCCCTCCCGCGCAAAGCGCGGAAGTATTGCCGTTTCATTGTCCACGAGCCGCGAAACGGCGAGCGATTTTTTTTGGGGTGTTAATTTGAACCCCGTAAGTGATGTTTTCCTGGCATCTATTAACACAATGGAGACCATAAAAAGCAGTGCATGATAACGTCTTTTTAAATCAAGTAACAGTTAAATACACAGTTATATCCAGAGTTATCATGTGTTTGGTTAAGTTACCAGATGAGTTGAATATCTTCTCACAATACTTGCACTTGAAAGGGTTTCTCTCCAGCGTGCGTTCTTTTTTCTTTCTTTTTTTCTTTTTGTTTTCTTTTGTTTTCCTTTTTTTTGTTGTTTTTTGTTTTTTGGGCCGTCCAAGGGGGGGGGTTAAACCCCCTAAACCCCCCCCCCCCCCCGTAGATCCGCGCCTGTTTAATCTTGTGGTTTCCAAACCACAAGATAACTACAAAATACTTGTAAGATTTTCTTTTTTTTACCGTCTGAATTGGCTTTCACCGTGTGAATGCGGCTAATAACAATAAACACAATTACAATAATGATGAGGATTATTGTTATCATCATCATAATTATTAGTATTATTAATATTATATTTGTTATCATTATTATTATTACTATTATTATCATCATTATGACTTATTAAGTAAGCAAATATCATTCCCAAAAACCTGGGGGGGATGATTGTACATGCCATCCCCCCCCCCCCACACCTTGTGAGGTGGGGGGATGCATCCCCCTCATCCCCCCCCCCCCGTTGTCTACGCCCCTGGTGGTGGGTAGCATGTTATCTCCCGACAGTGCTTTGCACAGTAGCTTCTGGAAAGGAATTAGTGTTACTGTTAGTGGCCACTATAAGGCCCTTAGTGACTATAAAAAACATATGCTCTTCCTGGCTATTTGGGAATGGGTCAGTTTGCAAGAAATAATGGAGAAACTATAGCATTTTGTTGAAAATCATGTGATATCACGAACATTTATACATTACTTGTGAAAATAAGTCATGGTTCAATTTTATTTGGGGGGGCTGGCGCCCCCCCCCCCTAGCCCCCCCCCCCCCCACCAGTACGCCAGTGGTAACTATAAATGCTAAAACTCTACAACGTTGTTTTTCTTTCCAGATATGACGTACTATGGATGTTATAACCTGTCTTGTTTTGTGGCGGGAACAGCTTTATCTGTCAAGGATATCGATCAATGTACAAACCAGTGTAAAAATGGAAGCCATTCTTACGCAGCTTTGTTCAATGGAGATTGGTGTTCCTGTGGAAAGTTAATCTGTGGTAGAGCTGACATGGTTTGTGATTCTAGATGCGGTGTACCATGCAATGCTAGCCCGGGAGATGTAATTCACACATGCGGTGGAAAAGAATACAGTCAAGTTTATAGAGGTAAGTTATATTTTTGTTATTATTATTGTTATTATTATTATTATCATCATCGTCATGATCATCATCACTATAAGGTTAAGCTCCGAAAAAACGATCTTCTTCTAAATGTCTGACTCTGTAATAAATGATATAAATTGAGAACACTCCTTTCGAGAAAAAAAGTGCAACTTCAATAAAGTATTTGATTTTTATGTATGATTCAAAGCTATAACCAGAATTTTGAAACTCTGTTTTCTGTATATTATGTATATATTGCTGATTAATACGGTGGTTTATAACTACTTACAATGAAACGGTAGAAAAAGAATGACGAAAATGTAATCTGTATAATATATTTTGTTTAAGTCAGTTTATCTGATAATGAATTCAGAATAACACAAGATGTCCAAGTTCTCAACTTGTGTTTAGCAAGTGCTTAGTTATTGAAGTTATAGATTGACTATCATCACATACAATTCATCTTTCTATTTCAGACGGAACTTCAGACGGAACTTCAGATAAAAAGTCAGGTATGTTTTCATATAGCGGCTTTATTTACAACAATGACGGCTGATACATATCATTTCCAGCCGACATCATAAGCAATAATAGACTGTTTGGGTATAGACCAACCTTCGTCGTATATTTTCATATTACAAGCTTTCATGAAACATCTTCAATATTCTTCATAACTCTTTTTTTGGTCATTCAAGTGGATTAAGGAATGTTATTTTGGTGATTTCTAGACGATATGTCTTTATACACCCCCCCCCCCCCCCGCACACACACACACGCACACAAACTCACACATAATGATAATATTTCACACTGCTATGTACTTTTTCCTCTGATCACTATTTGTCTTCGAAGTATCTTATCATAAATATTCTAATTATATAAGATAAATAGTAGGAACACTATTAAAAATATTTGCTGGAACAAAAATCAGGCAACAGGTCCTAGTGTCAAATGGAGCCAGTGTTAAAAGCACTTAATGTTTCTCTCATCTCCTATATTTATCGGCAGACCTAATTGCTACACTCATTAAAATCACCGTTATTGTCATAGTCGTGATAATCGCTGGTGGCGTCATAATGATTTGCTGTACATGTATTCTGCAAGCAGTAAGAAACCTTGCACAAGCAGCAAGCCCCGGACCTTCTACACAGACAGTCAACCAACTAGCAGACGGTGACTATGCAGAGATTGGTCCTGCCGATTCAAGGAACGAAGCAACGACCAACCTATCTGGCAGTTATCCCTTACTCGATCTGAACCTAAAACCGGAAAGAAGCGGAACGGCGGATGAATATCATGAGTACGCGGATGCGAACACTCTGACTGGACCCGCGTCCGCGCTTCGGACCGGGAACGACGGGTACTTGGTCCCGGAATCATTCTCACAAACTACCGACTAAACAGTTTTTTTATTCTACATCTATCAAACAAACGGGAAATCGAAAGAAAAATATGGAGATAGACGATAAAACAGGTTTTGAATACATTTTGGATTTGCCAGCAGAAGCTTTGAGCGCCCTATGGTGCCCCCACGCTGTTCCATTGAAGTGCAAAGGCAGATGTAAAAAGTAGTACTAGAATATCTGATTCAAAATAATAATGTTAAACACTTTCACTCCCTCTCTCTCTCTCTCTCTCATCTTCTTATTTCATTATCCTGCTGTCTAATGCTTATGTCACTCAACGCAATTCAAGACTTTCTTCTAAATCTTGATGTTCGTAAACTAAATAATGTCAACATTTTGTTTAATTATTTCAAAACTGATTGTTGTATTCAACTATTTTAATGAATTTGAGTAGTTGAATAATTTACGTTTGAAGTGTGATAATTAATTAACCTAATGTACCATTGAATGTCATATAACGCTCATGAATATTATGATCACGACACTTTATGCCAATAATTTTGTTCTTAAAAGCATTTACATGTTTAATTAGATCCACACCGTGGAAGCACCTTGTCCTAATGAAGATAAAGCTGGTTTGATCTGTGTTTTATTTCACGTGTTTTTGTCTTTCTCTGTATCAAACTACTTTTTAAATTCTGATGAGATTGTTTTAATCTCAATAAATGGTACAAAATATGTAATATATAAGCCCTTTATACTGTATATTCGTGTGATATAAAAACCAATGATTTATATGGTTCATGATTGACAAGTAAATACAATAAATACCACGAAAATGTTTATACACTTATATCGTACGTCGATTTATATTTGTACATGTAATAAGTTAGTGATGATAATTGTAATAATAGTCATAATAGTGATAATAATAATGATAATAATAATTGTAATGGTATTAATACTTATATTAACAATATATTACATGAATTTTTGTCGGTTAAATATCCAAAACTAATGAAGCCAACGAGACAAAAACTACCTCTCCATAAGACTGACCACTACGGGGAGCGATAACCAACAAGAATATAAGGGCGACAGACCATCTTAGTGATAATGAAACAAATAAATTCCAAAAATTCCGGACAAATATTAAAAAAAACATTTATACACAAATGTCTCCGAAGTCGAAATTCACATTTTTTAATCTTCAGACTAGGAATGGATCCCTTTAACTAATTAGCATCAAAAATACTTTTTAATCGCTCCTTATTACTTGACTAAAGCAAAAACCAAGATTGACATAAATAGACAAAGAGAGAGAGGAAGCTGAGAGAGGGATTAAGAAAAATGAGATAATGAAAGACAAGAGACATTGAGATTGATATAATAGGGAAAGAGAGAGAGAGAGAGAGAGAGAGAGAGAAAGGACACGTGTAAACGAAAAAAGATATTTAGGAAACAAAGTACATAAAAGAAAAGGGAATCCAACGAGGAAGTGAATGAGACTATAATTGAATGATAAATAGGTGCATTAACTCAATTAAGCTGCTATTATTTGAATAAATTTTTGAAAGACAATGTAGTATAATATAAATATACTTTCTGAAGTATGATTTTTTTTTAAATAGTAATGTTTCTTTTTATTACTCCAAGTGTCACATATAAGATAGATCATTGTTAGAATTGATTCCACGCTCACATTTTCCCCATAGAAAGAGCCCTACCCTATACACATCTTGATTGTAAAAGTGGTGTGGTGTAGACGTATATATGAGAACGCTCCTCATTTGAACTTTCACTGCTGTTTTTGAAGTCATTTTGGCACTTTTTACTTTACACATTTACTTGCTCTATTATCATTTGAAATGTGTTTTATATGTAAGTTTTTAAAACTTGTGTGTTTATATAGATTTTGGAAATGAAAATATTCACACAAACATCCTTTATCGCATGTTTTAATAATTATTATAACAAAACCTATTGATAATAATCAGTTCATAAAGGTTATGTTTACCATTTTAATAGCTTTCACTTTCTTTGTAAAGACACAAGTCCTTTGTTGTACATTACACTAGTAATTTAAACAAAACTTGTTGATAATGATTATTTCTCCAATTAAATGTCTTCAATTTAAATGGGTTTTACTTCCTTTGCAAAGCCACTTGTCCTTTATTATACAAGTAGGCAGAGTCTATAAACAGATTATAAACCGAAGTCTAAAATTATGATTACATTTTGTCCAAAAAAATTGTGTACTTTAAAACGTCATGTCCTAACAGAATCCTGGATCAGAAGCAAATCGGACAGCTCATTAATTCCCTATCAAAGAATGTTGATAAACAAACATAATTCACTATTTACTAACACAACTTAATCTATCCATTGTGAATACTTGTTCAACTTGAATACAGTCAAAAACATTTCATGGGCATGGACGCCGCCGTCTTTAAATACAATGTTTACATGTGCACGCCCTCTACGTCCTTGTGAAAATAATTAGCTTTAAAATTGATAATAAATTATCTAAATGTCCGGGTGATTTCAAGTAATAAAAAAAAATCAAATGTCACAAGCAGACACTGCAAATAATCATACATAATGTTATTAATACCCAATTATATACTTTACATTTACAAAGATAGTATGTAGTTCCAAATAAACCAATGACTTTATATTTTCGTGAAAACATTTTGCATAAATTAGCCACGTTGTCCTTTCACCAATTTTACTTTATATAAGTAAAAGTAATCAAATTAAACATTAGACAAGTCTTCTTGACAACTTATCTTTCCGAAAATGTAACTTAATATTATGATATCATTTAATAACACACTCCACAAAAATGTGATAAAATAGAAACTTACATCGATTTGTTCCCTCGGCCGGCTTCGATTACACGCCCGACTTGCAAGTTGTACCACAATAAGAGCATGAAATGACTTTACCACGCTGCCGAAATTCATTCAAACCAATTACCCATCTTATCAAAATATCACTCTGCTTAAGCAGAGCTTCTGCAACAAATCCAATATTTCAGAAAAATTCTTGTACATCTAATTCAACATATCAGGACAGTACCCCCTGGGCAATAACCCCTCGGAAATTACCCGCCGGAAAACAAGCCCGAAGGATAATTACCAACCGGAAAATTACCCCTCGGAAAATTACCCCCTCCCCCCCTCCCCCCGAAGACGATTACCCCTAGGATAATTTTCTTATACGCGGAAAATTACCCTGCGAGGACAATTACCCCCGGAAAATTACCCACGATGATGAGTACCTTCACCCTTGCACCAAGGACAACCAAGGACAACCACCTCCGAGGACATGTTTTCCGGGGGTAATTGTTCTCAGGGGTAATTCTCCGGGGGGGGGGTAAATCTCCTCGAGGGGGGGGGATTTTCCGGAGGTAAATTTCCGGGGTTAATTGTCCTTGGAGGTAGTTTTCCGGGGGTGACTTTCCAGGGTCGATGCCCAAGGGGTAATTGTCCTAGAACCCTAATTCTTCGATATAGAATCCTTCCTATTTCAGCAATAAATACATGAATCAATATCAAAACATCAAACTTAAAATATCTTGGCGTAGAAAGATAACTGAAAGTAATCAGGCCGATCACCTGTATACAAATCAAATAAAGTCATTCCTGTTATCTTAAAAGGAATTTCTGTCTTCGAACAATAATACCGATGATTATGACATGATAAGAAAGCCGTAATTGATTTGACTTGAGTTTTCAAACCTTTTAATGGGTTTTCTTATTTTGAAGGAGAAGGAGAAGAAAAAGAAGAAGAATAATAAAGTCGGAGGAAAGATAGAATCCGCAAATAAGTTTGCATCGCTTGAACCGGCGCACAGTGGGCCAGGGACGAACCAAAGTGCGCCAAAACTCATTTTTTATGATTAAAAAAAAAAATCTCGCCCAGTTGAAAGATAAAACACTAAAGAATACCTCAGTAAAATTTTTGATTTGAAATGATTTCAAATGATTTTATTTCTTATGAAAAACATAATACAATGAATAATTATATTTCCATATTGCTCCGATTGTCTCATCGCGTGAACATTGCCAGCACAAAACACTGACCTCTACCTCCTGGACGGATCAGCGCCCATTCCCATTCTCTATACGTTACGTAATAAAAGGCTGTATTGTCTGACCGTTCATGAATATTCATGTTTTTGCTAAACTCGGCAAAATGTTTGCTTTTACTGAATGGAAAAATGACGGTGGGGGGTTGAATGAAATGGACATAATGAACCAAGCATAAGTGATCTATGATAATTTATGCTTCTTATCCTTCGTGTGCTTGACCTATAATCTTAAAATCGCTTGGCAAACTGAGTCCAAAGTTCGACTTGTTTCACATGTGTACTATAGGCAATGACGAGCTTGCAACCTATTTCGATCAAATTACGGTGGGTGAACTTTCAAAAGTCAATAGGACATGAGGGTTCCAATGAAAGAGCTAGTGATAACGTAAGTCGGGGTGGATGTGCTTTTCGTTTAAACAAAAAATGAATTTGTAACGATTTTCTTTTGGTACAATTCTATAGGCTAACATATATGGCTGCTGACTCTGACGATAGGGGGCGTTGTGAAATGAGACTAAACTGAGCTATATTCAACGACAATGAAACGACAAATATAGAATCGAATAGAATAAAATAGAATACGATTGTATTGTCTTCTTTCAAAGAATGAAGAAACTTTCCTTCCAGGAGATCATACATACAAATTTCACAACTTATACAAAATGTATAATATAAATACAATCATACCAACATATCAAATGTATAAAAAGTATAACAAATATAATAGAAAAAGCACGAGAAAAGGAGGAACTAACTAGAAGCTTGTTGAAGTGTTAGTTCCTCAGATGCTGTTTTACAATATAACATGAACAAAGTATGCTTAGAAAATCAATAGTTAGAAAAAAAATATGTAGCTAAGAAATAATAGATTTTTGGGGGGGAAATAAAAGAGAGGAAAAAATGGAGGAAAATAGTAGAAGGCAAAAGAAAGAAAGATACAAAAAAGGGAAAATGAATGATTGCAAAAGCTCTAGAAAAGGGAGGTTAGATCAGTAGAAAGAGGAGTAAGAGATTGAGTCGAGAGTCAAACAAACCGAGATTCATGTATATGTGTTTAAAAGTTTAATCTTTAGTATTTTTTTTTAAATGTGTATAGACTGGTACTTTGTTTAAAAGATGGATCTATGTTATTCCAAAATACTGGACCGGTGTAAAAAATAAAAAAAAATGTATCTCATTATTTTTGGGGAAAAATGGAGGAAATCAGGAGAGGAAACTCGTTATTAATTAGTTGGAACATGAAGATACCGAAGTACCAAGAATACGAATCATTAATTTTAAGCATTTTGTCTTGTAAGAATAAGTGGTTAGTGTGGGAACGAAAGTAGACATTATTCTTAATGCACGCTTCTGCAAAATTAATATTTCAATTTCAATTCAATTTCAATTTCATTTATTGTTCAACCATCAAAATATATATACAGTCAAAATAAGTTACATCAAGAATTTAAAATAACGCAATGATGGTTTGGTGACCCCGGAGAAAGCAGAGCTTATAAAAAGGGGCCACCAATACATAAACAAATCAACATTAATTATACCAAAAAAATATCAACATCGAACATTAATATAAACAAGGAAAAAAAAGAGAGAAGTACAATTCTGCAGCAGCAGCAAAAAACTGTATCTACATGTATATAAGAGGGCAGTACAAATGAAAGCGAACAAGAATATCAAGAATATATTATAAAGAAGGTAAGATTTCCCTGCTAGCTTTTTAAATCTGGAAAGAGTTGAGCTGTTTTTGATATTGTTGGGGAGTTTGTTCCATAACTTAGGAAAATGAATTATAAATGAATTTGAGGCGACGGAAGAACGAACCTGAGGTAAGTGTATTAAATTACTTTGGCGAGTTTGGTAAGAATGAATTGAGGAATTCAAAACAAAGATATCGCTAAGGAGAGGAGGCAAGATTTTCGAATGAAATTTATACATAAACACAAGGGAATTCAAGGTTATCAAGTCCTTTAACGGTAATATATTTGATTGTGAAAATAAAGGTTTTGTATGACTATTGAAGGGAGCATTAAAGATAATTCGTATTGCATTCTTTTGTAAAATGCACAATTTATCTAAATGGGTTTTAAAGGTGTGACCCCAGACAGTATTACAGTAATTGAGATGAGGGAGTATAATGCTATTGTAAAGAGTCGTCAGAGTAGACTGGGGCACAAAAAGTCTTAATTTAGAAAGAACACCAATAGATCTTGATATTTTTGTACAAATTGAGCTAAGATGTGGCTTCCAAGAAAGATATTCATTCAAAATTACACCTAAAAACTGCATATTATCGACCTTTTCTATGACATTTCCACCAATAATGAGGTTTGACAGATTTGACGGAACCCTCCTTCCTCTCGCACGAAAAATAATATACCTAGTTTTGTCAAAATTTAAAAACAATTTATTGCAAGCATACCATTTATTTAATTTGTCTAGTTCATTGTTTGCTGATGATATAAGATTGTCAATTTTTGTATGTGATAATGAAACAGTGGTATCATCAGCAAACAAAGAGAAGTTTAGAATTGAAGAACATTTAACTATATCATTTATGTAGACGAGAAAAAGGAGGGGCCCTAACACAGATCCCTGAGGAATTCCACAGGATACATCCATTTGTTGAGATTTGACACCATCGATCACCACATATTGATTTCTATGTAACAAGTAACTGACGAACCACTGAAGTGGAACCCCTCTAATTCCATAAAATTCTAATTTTTTTAACAAGATGTGGTGATCAATGGTGTCAAATGCTTTTGACAGGTCCATAAATGCACTAAGGCAATAATTACCAACATCTATTTCATGTGATATACATGTAGTATTAACCAAGTTCAGTACGCCAAGATCAGTAGAAAAATTCTTTCGAAATCCAAATTGTTGAGGTATCAAAATATTGTTTAGTGCAAAAAAATTATACAGCCTGTCGTAGATTATCCTTTCTAACATTTTTGAAAAAAAAGGTAATAGAGCAATTGGTCTGTAATTAACAATGTCATGTTTGTCACCTTTTTTGTAAATTGGAATTACCTTAGCGGTCTTGAGATTATCAGGGACAATACCTTGTGACATTGATTCATTGAAGATATAACAAAGTGGATCAACAATCGTATGAATGCATTCCTTAATGACACGGGCAGCAATAGAGTCCGAACCTGGTGCAGCAGATGTTTTCATGGATGAGAGAACATTAATTATTTCAGTATTGGAAGTCGAATTAAAGAACAATGAACTTGGTACACGGTTTGATAAATAATCCAGAAAGTGAGAGGAAGAAGTTGGTATCTTTTCTTGTGTAATCTTTCCAATATTAACAAAATACCTATTAAATGCTTCAACAATAGATGCTTTACTAAGTATATTATCCTGATTGTAATACATGTGAGAAGGTAATGTTTTGTTTCTTTTACCTAATAAATTGTTTATTTGAGACCAGGTTTTTTTCATATCACCTCTCAATTTTGTAAATAGGTTTTCATAATAAATCTTTTTGCTTCGGCGAATGATACTTGTGAATATGTTCTTATATTCAACGTATTTTTTTCGCGTACGAGTGTCACCCTTCTTCATATAACGACAATATAACTTTTGCTTTCTCTGAATAGATTTTAAAATACCACGGGTGATCCAAGGTTTATCGTGTTTTTTCAGTTTTACCTTTGTAAGGGGAAAACATTCAAAATAAAGGGAGCTAAGCTTTTGAATAAATAGATCATATGACACAGTGACATCTGTTCTACCATAAATTACAGACCAGTCAATCAATCGTAGCTTATTCTTAAATAACAAAATCTTTTCTTTGGTGATTATTCTTGATTTGCCACAGAATGAATGAATAGGAACAGATATATTGTCACTTATACAAAATATTGGAAAATGATCCGAAAGATCTGAATAAATGATACCACAGTTTAAATGCATGTGAATACAGTTGGTAAATATGTTTTCAATCACGGTAGCAGAATGTCTAGTTACACGAGTTGGTTTACTTATAGTAGGGAATAGCCCATATGTAAACATCATATCTAGAAATTCATTAGTTCTGTGATCAGTATCTTGATTAAGTAAATTTATATTGAAATCACCTAATATGTAAGTATCTTTATTTAAGGGATTTATGTCAACCAACAGACTCGTGAGTGTTTCGTTGAAATCGTTAACATCAGTATTAGGTACTCTGTAAACACAGCCAACTATTATAGGTTTCTTTTTCTCTTGATGTATTTCAATAAAGACAGTATCACAATGATTACGACTAACTGATAAATTAGGACACAGGTTATAATCAATATCATCTCTTATATATAAAGCTACTCCTCCCCCATGTTTGTTAAGTCTATCAATATGAACAAGTGAATATCCGTCGATATTGAACATATTAACTAAAATGTTGTTTCGAAACCATGTTTCAGAAATTCCAATAACTGTAAATTTGTAATCTAATGAACTAAGAAGAAGTTGTAGATCGTCGTAATTACGGACAAGACTCCTTGAATTGACATGTAATATAGAACAATTATCTGGAGTAGATTTATATTTGTGTACAAAATCATCAGAAAACATATACTTGCAGGAATCATTGGTTACATTGTTAGGTTGTAGTATTTTTGTAGAACTCAGCTCATTATTAAGTTCATTTAGACGAAGAGGATTTACGGACAGAGAGTGGTATTTGTCCTCATCGATACATTTGTCTAAGTGAAAGAAAGTAAAAATAGATAACAAAAACACATCGTTGTCTAGGTGATGATTGAAAGGAAAAATTTCAGAGTTGCAAGTAATACAAAATGCATCGTCTTTGAGTGATTGTAATTTAGAACAGTTCTGACAGAGTAGTGTATTACCCCTCATGAGAAAAGAGAAAAAAGAAAAAAGGAAGTGCTGCAAAAAGTGTACCAAAAAAAAAATAAAAAAATAAGGGAAACGACAAACAAAATACGAAGGCTAACAAAAGGTTGCCCAAACAAACACTAAAATGTTTGAAGTCTAAGAGAGCGATAAAAGTATACCCCTCATAAAAGTTTTAAAAACACACACACAAACAAAAGAATGCTGCAAAAAAGTGTACCAAAAAAAAAAAAAAAAAAGAAGAAAAAAAGAAGAAACAAGGTAATATAAAGACTAATGATAAGATGTCCAAAAAAACACGTAAGTATTCGAGGTCTAAGAGAGCGATAAAATCTTATGGCCTGAAAGATATGAGATCACATTAGCTATTTCTCCAAAAACCACACTCACTGAAAAAATACTTAAATTCATAAGATAATTTATGGATACGTCACTAGAGATTAAAAACAGGAGACAGATCTTTTAAAGCCGATGTAAGTATAACAGCCGTAGAAAACGGATCAGTGTCTACTACAGGTGTGTAGTAAAAGGCATGTGTTGTCAAATGGTGTGCGAGACGCATAGTTACCAACGTTCCTGATGATGGGGTTGACAAACTAAGTCGCTGTATACGATCCATTGCGTCGGAGATAAAGGAACTCCATGAGTGAGATTTGCATAATTAACCGTGGGAAAAGATCGGTGTTTACAAACACAAAGCACATGGCTAAAAGAGTGAATTTACACGTAGATAAAAATACGAGTTGAAGAGGTTGAGAAAGTCGATAGCAGCATATATATAATACATACAGGATAGATTGATTATGGCATAATTCACCTTCACCCCTGGAATAACAGCCAAGACGCTTGACGCTGTGCTCTTGGTCTGTACTCCAGAATAAGCTTGGTGCCAATAAGACGAACTCTGGTTGACATTTCCTTTTGCTTCCTTAACTCATAGGCTGCTTTTTCAAGGTTGTAGCGTACTTGTTTGAGTGCCGGGGGCAGATCTATGCGAACTGTAATGGCTGGCTTCGGTCCCGGTCGTTTGAGCGATTGATGGAACGCATTGAGGACAGCATCACGGTCGAATATTGACATGAATCGGACAATGATCGGGTCTGGGTTAGATGGTCGAGCGTTGGAAGATGATGTTGACGTCGGTTTCCGCGGCAGACGATGAGCATTGATGAAGTGCATCTTCTGGACTTTATCTTCAGGTATGCCGAGCTCGACGATTCCCTTCCGCACGATGTCCATGATGTTTTCGCGTGTACTCTGAGGGACTCCGTAAAGCAGAAGGTTTTGTTTACGATCATGGATCTCCATGGCAACTAATGAATCACGCATACTTAGGTCACATTCCTTATGCATTTTTGACATAGCAGGGAGGGTCACGCGTTCAAGTGTATCTATTCTCGCCGCAGAATCTGCCGATAATGCTTCAACTTCATGAAGAGAAGATTGTATATTTTTCAATTCATCACGAACTGATAGCAAAGTTGTTGTAACACAATCAAGTTTGTCAAGTACAATCGAGGAAAATTTGTCAAATTGGATTCTGAATTCCGACACCGCTTCGTCCGTAGCGTACGTGTTAGAAATGGGCGTGTCACTGTGTTTGCCCGTAATGGTGACGGATTTAGATCTGGTATTCGACATTTCGGTACACAGATAGACACAAATGTTCAATAAAAGCAGAAAATCCAAATAATCAAGTAAAACTTTACCTTACGATGTAAGCAAATAGTTCAAAAGTAGCTAGTTGTGGTGGATTTGGAGAGATTTAGCAGAGCAATAAAAATCCTTCTACATCCTTTCCTGGTAGCGCCCTCTATATTAAAGTCTTGCAATTTAGGTAAAGCAAAATAAGGGTTATATACAGTGATGATAAAACCGGTAAAGGAAATGTACTTTTAACAAGATTTATGACAGATTTATGACACCAATGTTTCTTGATAATAATTTACATAAATAATTAATATGCACTTTCCATGTCAATTTGCGATCAACATGAATTCCAAGGAATTTTGTACTTTAGACACATTCTAGTTCGATACCATTTATTTGAATAGGACCAGGAAGATGATCAATAGTGTTGCTAAATATCATATAATTTGTCTTTTTAATATTCAATGATAGTTTATTGGCTTGTATCCAACTTTGAACCAGAACTATTTCCAAGTTAATTTTATTTAGGAGAGTTTGTGGGTCATGACATGAGAGAAAAATATTAGAGTCATCAGCAAATAACATGAAGGATAAAATATTAGATGATCTTTTGAAATCATTTATATATAGAATGAAAAGAAGTGGACCAAGAAGCATGCCTTAAGGCACCCCACACTGTAAAAAAATAATAGTCGAAATAACTCAATAAAATTGAGGAAAAGAATTGCCTTATTTTTATTAAGTAAATATTACCTACGGCATCTTAAGTAGAATTTACTTATTTTGCTGAATAAATTTTTACTCCGTTAAATCGAGTTACATTAACGTAAATAATTTAAGTATTGTAATCATTTTAGATATTTAAAAAAAAAAGCTATGATAGGATTACATATTGCACGATTTGGTACCCATCTAATCTAACAAGTAACATCCACTAATCATTCACTACTTCTATTTAAGATTAATCACTAATCACTAACACATACGCTTCAATTCGACACATATTGAAAGGCTCCAAATTTTATATATACTTGATCGTAGCATCTTAAAAGGAAAATTGGTTGACAATTTCCTGAAATATCAAGTTTTGATTTGTTTTGAACTGGGTAACAATTAAAAATTGTCTTGTCTTTGCTTAGCCATGTTAAATGAATTAGTAAATGTTTTAAAGTCCTTAAATTTTCATTCAACCACCAAAAAGAATCGTTTTATTTAAAAAAGAGTTTAATTTGGTCTTAATGAATATTCATAAATTATGTAAATATTTCTATTACGCACTGCATCGGTCCTTACTTTAAAAAGATAAGAATAATCAACATAAATTGTTTGAGTAATACGTATAATTTCTGATTTTGAGTTAAAATTACTAAATTAATACAAGCTGAAATTACTTAAAGTTCTTATGTATTTGATTTTACTTAAATATTCCACGTATGTTCTACTAAATTGAAAGTTTGAGTTAGCAAGACTTAAATTTAGTGCGTAAGTGGCAAAACTAATTTTTTTTCAAGTAAATTCTACATGGAAAAAATACGTAAAAATTACCAATGAACAAATTATTTTTTACAGTGCACAGGTAATATTTTCAATTGATGACTGGAAGTTATTTACAGAGGCGTATTAAATTATTTATGAAAGGTAGCTACTAAACCACTCAAGGGCCTTCCCTCTGACACCGTAGTGAGACATTTCATTAAGAAGAATTTGATGGTCAATAGTTTTGAACGCCTTTGAGAAGTTTAGAAATAAACCAATCGTGTGACAAGAGTCATCAATAGCACAAACAAATTCATTAATGAGTGTTAACATAGCATGACTTGTAGAGCGTTTTTTTTTCTAAATCCAAATTGAACGTCACTAAGTAAATTGTGTTGTGGAAAAAAATTATAGTTCGTGAATACACAAGTTTTTCTAATATTTTGGAAAAAGAGGTAAGTAAAGACATTTATTTACAGTATGCACAAATAGGGTATTGAAGCAACTTGGAATACATGGCCAAGTACTGGATTGGATAGAGAGCTTTCTTGAAGGACGCAGACAGAGAGTTGTTCTCAGAAATGGTGTGTCATCTTGGAAAGACGTAACAAGCGGAGTACCGCAAGGGTCAATTATCGGGCCCCTGCTTTTTCTTTTTTATGTGAATGACATTCCGGAAATGGTGACTTCTACAGCCAAGATGTTTGCTGACGACACCAAAGTGTATAGATGGATCAGGACAAAACATGATTGTGATATTCTCCAAGAGGATCTAAATGCACTTGCGGCATGGTCCAAGCTCTGGCTGTTAGACTTCAATATTGATAAATGTGTGGTACTGAGAATTAGAGGTGCTTTGCAGTACTGTTATTCCATGAACGGAAAGATTCTTCAAGAGGTTTCAAATCACAAAGATCTGGGAGTTATTATGTCAAATAATTTGTCCCCATCAACTCATGTTCAAGCTGTTGTGAATTCTGCTCGTCGCAAGATGGCTATGTTTCGTCGCTGTTTTACAAATCTAAATGAAGACAAGATTGTGACTCCTTACCAATCAATTGTGAGACCAGCGTTGGAATTTTCTTCAACAGCTTGGAGCCCCTACACTAAGAAAGATATAGAGACATTAGAGAAGGTGCAGACGAGGTGTTTACGTCTTTGTAGTAACGAGACCAAGACTAAGATAGAGTCCTTACAGGAGAGGAGACAGAAGACAGATTTGATTGATACTTACAAATATCTCCATGATATATATAGGAATAGTTCAGAAAAGTTCTTCTCTGCTCCAAACAAAGATCTAAGAGGTCACACTAAGAAACTTTACCAAAGACGTACTCGCACAAAACTAGCTGGCCACTTTTTTTCAAATCGAGTGGTCCAACCCTGGAACAGCTTACCTAACGACATAGTGTCTGCACCTACAGTGGCTACTTTTAAGAGAAAACTGAGAGCCCTTCCCATAGGACAAGAGGGCTAATCAACCAAGTATCCAAGTATCCAAGTAACCAAGGGTATACATTTACTCTTTCAAACAGCAAAATTCTTACATATTCACATTTTAGTGCAAAATTGACTTATTTTATAAATCTTTCAATTTAACATAGAGTTTTTTAAGCTATTGAAATGAAAATGCTCTCACATATTCCTGATAGTTCATGGCACTACATGAATGGGTTAAGAAGGATAGAAACACAATCTTCATAATATATTGTACTAATTGTCCGTGTGTTTTATAAATTCAGAGGAAATGTTTAGATTTCCAGAAATTTCTACTTTGATTTTTATACCACCATTTTCTCTGATGTCTAAGCTTTAAGTTGATACCAGATTTCGCTGCCATCTTTTGCCTGTTTTTATCTAATAGCCAATTTTCCTAACCACATTGTCCCGAAAAATGTGTTTATTTTGGTCCGCGGTGTCAGAACAATGTCACGCGCCCCCTCGCGTCGTAATTTATGTACGCGAATCTTTCATGATTCACAGTTTTTTAATTGTTATTCTTCTGACGACCCGACGAACTACAATTTTTCAAAAGCAGTTTGCCAATGTTAGTCTTTGTTTCCATGTGAAAAACACGAAAGTAATGATGGATTATCTACACAAATCAAATTGCACAAGTGATACAAGCTTAATGGAAAATATAAGCTCATTCAGAAAGTAAAAGGTAGCGCTAATGACTTCAGTCACGAGCCTTGGCCGAACTTTACAAACACTTGTCTTTCTTTTGTTTAGTTTCCAGCTTGGCACAACAGCAGTTGCAGTTTCATTTCTTGATAATAATTGCCATGCATCAGAACCATGAAGACAGAATCATGCCTAATTTTAAATGGATATTCTTCCCATGTCTTTATTCACTTTGATCCGGGAAACGTGATAAATAGTGTGCTGTTCACGTGATAACGTTCATCAAAATAAACGTACGCTCGATGAAGTAGGTGTCGTAACCACTGATCACTTCCTCATTCATCTTCAAAACATTGTGTAAATCTGCAACCGAGAGGAAGGAGCATCAGCGGCATGGAATACCACCAGAGTGCTTATCGCGGCAAGGTTTCTTCATAAGACATTTGTATTGCCATGTTATTTTTCAAGGATATTAGTTACATACAGCTTTTGAATTTCCATCCTTTTTAAGAAAAAAATCAAGTTGCACGGAGAAGAAAGTTTTAAGCATGGCAATCTTAAATCGCTGGATTATTGATGTGTTCTTGTGTCTGCTGCTGCCCCTGTTTGTCTCGGCTTCAGATATATATGCAGACGATCCTCTCTGTGATGATATTCGTGCTAACCGAACATCTAAACGTAAGAAAATGAATTTCTTTTTGATTTATCATTATATATTTAATTTTTCAGTTATCGACCCAAAATTAACATGTACGTGTGTAAAACTCCGTCTTAACTGGAAAATAAAGTCGCGGTGACGTCCGGATGGCATTTACCCACTTCCAATTAAGACGCGTCAATCGGGGTAACGTCCGGACAATAAGGACTTTTAGATTTGCGTGGACTGATACGTGTGACGTCCATTCAAGGCAGTGCGTTAAAAGGACGTCGATCGTAGCAATCCCCATTGTCTTCGAGGTAAATCTCACCCTAGTCGAGCCAGGGTGAGACGTCCGGACTCCGGACGACATTCCGATAAACGGCCTATTAAGACGCTCGCGGAACTCTACCCGGGTTAATGTAATTTACCTGTAATTTACATGTCATGTACACAGCGCGCGCCAGCTGATCGCGATGAGACAGGTGCGGTTGTTATGGTAACCTACCCGGGTGAGATTTTTTGCGGATGGCTGATTAAAGATAAACTTTAGTACTGGTAATGCGATTGCGTTGTGAAAGAAAAGGTGTGGAAAGGATCAGAAACAGTTGATCATGTAGCATGTAAGTATTGGTGTGCACTGCAAGGTTCTGGAGTCATCAAAATCATAATAAATTTGACCGAGTCTTGGTAAAGTAACAAGCACTCACATAGAAAGCTATATATGGGACAACACACATGGTGTCGGGGCTAGTACTACCTTGATTTCCTTGTCTTTCTATGCTCATTACTCAGCCAGTATACATTTTCTTCCAAAATTGTTTGGCACATGTCATTTATTTATAATCTTGAACATCAGTGTAAGTTTCGTTTGATTCTGTGAGAATTAATTAATTTTTTTTACCAGTACTGGAGTTTATCTTTAAGACGGTGTCCAAAAGCTCACCACGTGTTTGACGATCAGACCCCCCCCCCCCCCTGTTTCTCGTCCACATGTCGCTCGAATGAGATCCAAAAAGTTCTATTAAGACGGGGCTTAAGAAACATCGAGAAACCCCGTGTTTTTTAATAGATGATAATTCCTAGTGGTCCTGAATTCAGGATGAGCTAAATTTGTTTTTCGGACTTGGTTGTTTGAGTCCCCCACCCCCACCATATGATTATATCAGGCTTAGTGAAAAAAGACAACAAAGACAAACAAAATGATACTGGAGCATTCTTTTCCCTCCGGATCGTTTAGGTGCATTGATTTATCATCCCGATTAAGAAAAATAATGTTCATTACTATGTCACTATCCTGACGACGGATAGTCAACCTGTTCGAAACGTCGAGCCACTCATCCTCTCCAAGCGCTATAGTTCTCCTTAGAACTATATGCTAAGAAAGATAACAAACAGTCCTTTTCAGGACTACCACACCCCCCATAAAGATTACTGAGTCAGAGTCCTTTTCAGGACTCCTCAACCCTCTCTCTCTCTCTCTCTCACACATGGTGCATCCGCAAATCTACTGTATATTAATGTTATAACTCACTTTGTTTTCCTTTCTAGATATGACATACTATGGATGTTATAACCTGTCTTGTTTTGTGCGGGAAACAAATGCATCTGTCAATGATATCGATCAATGTACTGACCAATGTAAAAGCGGAAGCCATTCCTACGCAGCTTTGATCAATGGATATTGCTCTTGTGGAAACTTCACCTGTAATGGTACAGTTGACACAGTTTGTGATTCTAAATGCGGTGTACCATGCCAAAGTGTTAACCCGGGAGACGTATTGCGGACATGCGGTGGAATATACTACTTACAATTGTATAGAGGTAAGTTGTATTGTTACTATTATAGGTTTTCCCGGCCATTTTCGTAAAAGCAGCAGTCAATTTTATTAACGTGCATTCATGTTCGAGCAAATTTTCTCCACTCGTTACTCCCCTGTTTCATTTTTAAACTTGTTGCATTCAATTTCGTTTCGAGTCACCGACTTTTCTAAACATGCACATTCAAATTAAAGCTTGGTTCAGTCAATTTGGAAATGCGTAAGGGTCATTCAATTTCGCCAATGTTGAGTGGGAGGTGAATTCTTTGGCGAATTGCGGTTTCATATTCGTCTATGGGCAACCTCTTTCGCAATCGGGTCATTTAAATTAAAACTAGACCCCATAATCAAAGTATGAGACTGGATGTTCATTCGGATATTCAGTATTTCATGTTCATTTGTTTTTTTCTTTTTCTCTATGATCTTTTCTGACATGATATCACATTATACAATCTTCTTATTTGTCTGATATATCTATATTACATTTTATGTTTTCTCTTTCTTTCGACATTCTTTTTTTTCTATGGAAACATCTCTTTATTCATATCTTCATATATTTCATTATAACTGCCTTAGGGGTTATTTTTTTTCTTTATTCATCATTGTATTTTGTTTCCATCATGTCCATGTCTATTATACCTGAACTATACGTACAAGATCTGTTTATATATAGCTTGTACTTAGAATAGAAGTCATAAATTGTGCACCTTCTCTGCGGGCAGTTACCTGTGCAATGACAGAACGACTACGCATGTCATTCCTCCAAGTAAACTTTGCATAAAACTATTCAAACAGAAGTATATAAAGTGAAAAATTAACATTAAATGAAAAGCAATGCACAAATGTCACATAATTATGTATGCCTAATCACGAAATTGAATGCACGAAGACATACCACCGTCTGTCCGGCGCGAATTTGAATGCTCTTTGCACGCTTTTCTAAATTGAATGCTCGTTTTGCACGTCTCCGTGGCAAGAGTATGAAATCGCATGCTACTAAATCAAATTGAATGACGCAATTATTATTGTTACTATTGTTTTTATTATTATCATTATTATTACTATAATGTTAAACTCTGAAATATACAGTGCGACCCAGAAAAAGACGAAACCGAGAATTATCAATGTTTTATCATGACTTAATCACAATTATAATTAATAAATAATAAATAAAATATGATGCATATTTCACACATGAATGATTAAAGACGATTTGAAGGAAGGTAACCAAAAGTTTATTGGGTCTGAATTTCGAAGATATATTCACATTTCTAAAAAGTTCAGTTTCGGCCCTTTTATATGACACCTCAATCAGGAAAAATGAGCAAGGAATAACAAAGTTCTGTTTGTTTACAGTGATGCTTGCATTTCCATAATTTGATTTTTCACTGGCTGCCTAACGTAGCAACAAGCAGAATTGACAAAAGACTTAACTCCGTTTCATTGACAATCAGCCATTCATAAAGTCTTTCGTCTATGTCTGATCGTCAACGAAACGGAGTTAAGTTTTTTGTCAATTCCGTTTGTTGCTACGGCCGGAAACCAGTGAAAACGAATTCGTTTAATCAAATTATAGAAATGCAAGCATCACTTTAAACAAACAAAACTTTGTTATTCCTGATTGAGGTGTCATATGAAAGAACAGAAAATGAACTTTCTAGAAATGTGAATTTTTCTTCGAAATTCAGATACCGCCCGCCAAATAAATTGTTGGTTTCCTCCCTTCAAATTGCTTTAAATCACTGATGCGTAAAATATGCATCATATAAGTTGCATCAAATGAAAGAGGAGGATCTAAGCTTTACAAATATGTGTCATTTATTAATTATAATTGTGATTACGTTATGATAAAACATCGATAATTCTCGGTTTCGTTTTTCTGGGTCGCACTGTACATGATCCTCTTCGATATGTCATACTTTGTTTGTAATAAAACATGTAGAAATTGAGAACGCTCCGTTAGAATGTATTTTTAATGTAATTCAGTTATTAGTATTTGTTATATGTATGATTCAAAATTATAGCCCGAATTTTGTAATTCCATTTTCTTTTTAAATATCCAGCTGATTACCATGGTATAACATTTCTTACAATGATACAGAGTAAACAAGAGTTACGACAATGTAATCTGTATAATATAGTTTTTAAAGTAACTTTATCTGATAATGAATCAGTATAACAATAGAGGTCAAAGTTCTCAACTCGTCTTTAGCAGGTGTTCAGTTATTCAAGTTACAGATTGACTATCATCTCATGCAATTATTTATTTATCCATTTCAGATGAAACTTTCAGGAACGATTTAGGTATGTTTCCATTTAACGGTATTTACAACAATAACAGCTGTTATATTCCATTCCTAGCCGACGTGACTCAGGCATTAATATTATTAGGAACATGCGAATAAAGTACTTTGAATATTTATGTTTTCGGTGTAAGTGTAGAGATTGTCATGAACAAACAAAACGACAGTTTTGAAAAAAATTAAACGTTTGATGATTTGTGTTGTTCGTAGCGGAATAAACGAGGATTAATGTCCGAGATTCGAACCCGCTCATTTCAACAATACATATATATTTGTTTATGTACACGTCATTAGAATGATACAAGTGCGATTTGGTTTAAAACGTTGACATAGAATAACTCATTGATTACAAATCGAAACAGTCCTTTAAATAATTCAATCTATATGCTATTTTGAGACAAATTATGTGAAAAATATAAAGGAAATTAATGAGAACACCGGGATATAATGATGACGGTTCTTTAGAGCGAGAGGTCCTGGGTTACATCTTTGCTCGGCCCTTAGTTTCTTGGACAATTCTTTTTTTGCCCACATTCCCCCCCCCCCCCCCCCTTAACATAGGTGTATTAAATGGGCACCTACTAATGCCGGAGTAATAATTATTATTTAATTATTTGTTTATTTATTTAATATTGTTCATTTTTGTTACAGTATCGTTATAATTATTAAAATTATGATTACTATTTTCATCACTATTATTCTATCATTATTATTAATATCAACAGCATTACTATTATTACTATTATTATTATCATCATCACCATTACTATAGATGCTACATTTTCTTTTTTACTACTAGTAAACAATCCGAAACCAATTCCAGTTGCAGCTGTTGTATTCGGCGTTATCGCAGTCGCAGCATGTCTCACGTGTCTCTCGTGCTATGTTTTCGGAAGATATGGAAGGTAATTAAACTTTTCGTTATCATATTTGTGTGTGATTTTGGACTTAAATTACCACGATCCTGGCTTTTACATTCAACCAAGAAAAAAAAATGAAGGCACACACCTTAGATGATAAGAAACGCTGATTAAATGAAAGAATTAATCAGTAAATAGAATAATATTATAACAAAATTAATTAATTAATAAATAAAACAACATTTTGTATCAGGTTGGAGAACGATGTTGCTTATGAATAGTAAAATCATGTATCATGACAAAGTATTTTTTGTCAAGCTTCTTTTGATTGGGAATCGTATTACCATGATAGTAATTATGTTTTACATTCTGTCTTTTCTCTCCCCAATTAGTCAATTAATCTTCCGATTTCTGAATAAAATTGTCATCGAAGGTTGAAAATGTCAATTGGTTTTAATACAGACTTGGAATCCTCTTAATTTAAGATTGTATTTCTGTTTCATTAGCCTAAAAACACATTCGATGAAGCCTTCTTTATAATGTCTGTGTGTCTGTTCGTTTCAACGCAGTCTCTTATTATACCACCTTGTTTCTTTTTTCCTGTGTACGATATTTTCGTATTCTTCTTTGTCGTTATGCAGTGCATGTTCAAAATGTGACGTATATTAGTGTTTCATACACTCCAAAGGCCGAGGTTTCGAATCCCAGTCAGGCACTAAACTCAATTAACAATTCCACATTTGCCATTCCCTATCCAGGTGTTATTGGCTTCCTGGTAATTGATGGGGGAATAATACTTGCGGGCTTCTGAGGAAGAACCGCATTGCTCCTGGTGAGGCTTCTTTTGTTTGTAAAAGCAAAATCATAGTTATCATTACATTTTTATAATATCTTTATCTCCCTACTTCAAACAGGAGGCGTAAGAGAAGACAAGACAGGCATCGAGCTGAGAGCCCCACCATTCCAACCGAACTAGCATCTCGACGCCAAAGGCTTCAAAGACGAGATAACGTATATAGCATTACAGGTCTTATTGAACCTCATTCTGTTAATATTACCAATGGCGACTCCGTTTCATCAGTACATTTGTCGTCCGAGAACGCATATGATCACACAACTGCGTCAGGTCGTATCCCGAGCACCAGTAACCCCGATCGAGGATTTAAATCTCTACCTCGCAGTCTTCCATCCAACTCTGCACTTCCACTGCGGAATCCGTCAGGCATGCTGAAGGTTACGGAAGGGGACGCCTGGCAAGGAGATGACGAATGCAGTGGGTTCTGTTGCTCAGATAGTAAATATAGTGAGGAGTGTAGTTGCCGCGGGGGAAGGGAGCCAGGAAGACCACAGTCCGATCGTAGAACTCCTCGTGCAAAGCCCGACAATCGAGGGAGGTTTTCGGCAAGCTCGGAAAAGAATGCGCGCGGGGGTGCTGTAGAAGACAATAGGGCAAGGCAAATGGGGGAAAGTACAAGTGAAATGTCAGAATTATCGGTACGAAAAATGGGTAGAGGTCCTAGAGACGTGTTCCATGGAAGAAGTTTGAAGGGTCGTGGGGAAATGCTAGCAAGTCCCAATAAAGACAGAGAGATGTTGGCGCTTCCCCGTGACAAAGAGACTATAAACCAACATTCCAGGAAACATGAGCGATTAGCTTCGCAAAATAACAACGACCGTCCACCCGTCCCTCAAAGAACCGCGAAAGCAGAAGATGGGGCAAAAAACGACTCTGGTGCATATTATCATACACTTGAAACTGAAATTGAAAACAGCTCAAAAGATATATTAAATGACACAAAACCATCAACCAGCGCGGATTATTTCACACTAGAACAAAGTGATTACTCCGTAGAACCGTCAGATATAAGATTTGCCACAGTGCAGAACGATGCCCACAGTGACTTTGACGACACTCCTACCTGTTCTGGGCCTTCTGATCCCCAGTATGACTACGCAGCGATCCCTGGACTAAGTAACCTTAGAAACCTCCCTTGTAGATGTAAGCCTAACCCAATTCGCCCTAACCAAGAGGATGAAGAGGGCTGTGGTATGATTGATAATGTTCTCTATAACCCTTCCTAGAAACAAAACAGCTCAAAAACGAAAACAGCTTTGGTCTTGAGCAATAAGGTCTTTCCGGGTTCAGATGAACAGTGTCGCTGTTTCCCAATGTCTTTACAATGTGGTGAAAGTTTCCAATGCATTAATCATTCATGTTAAATGGGATCTACAAAATGCTGAATGTTTGAACATGCAGAGGGGGCAGATAGTGACGGCAAGTGCCATATTCCCCCTATTGATTATTTGGCGTTTTTGTCGCAAAAGTGAACATACATTTTCAGCAAAAGTAGAGATGTCCATTTTGTTGTTGGCAAGCTCACGATGAGAGCAAAATGACCAAATATATTCACTAGCAAAATTGGCTTCGTTGGTGTTTCATAGACTTCATCACACTTTCCACCTTCTGGTGTACTTCGACTGACCTTAAAACAGAATATAACATAGAATATGCATTCTATGTTACATCAGCAGGTTTATCGTATTATTCTGGATTTTGCATATTAGATGGGTCTGTGTGAGTGTATGCGTGTTTCTGTGTGTGTTGTTGGGTGGGTGTCTGTGTGATATTTACTCTTTGTACGATTATGTTGTCACCATAATCAATTTTATACATTTTCACGAGATTAACATGGTTCTAGATGTTAACATTCCAAACCGCTACACCAACATCACATTGCAGGACATTTGCCACCCCGTACCCAGGAGAACAAAATGGGCCTTGGAGTTTAAAGGAATGCATAACTCTAATGTAGATTTCATGTTTGTATATGTTGAGAGGCACACCTTTATAGTATAAGTGTCCCTCTCCACATTTGAGAAAAATTGAAATCTTCATGATAATAAGATAGTGCCCCCCCCCCGACGATGACAGTGACGGATGTAATGTCACAAGGTTCCCATCCCCATCCCGCGCCCGCGCGACTATTTCTGCTTATATGTATTACATGCATGGTCCCTGGGAAAACTATGTTTACAACATATTTGAGATTAACTCCAATGTTACAGGAACTAGATAACAATTGAGAGAATTAACAAATTGTAAAATATGGTTCTGGTCTCCTGTTTTGAATACAATCAGATAATGCAAGTTGTATAACTTGTTTGAAGGTACTGAATGGTACTATACGTATGTGATACATCCGCAAAGCTCCCATTATAAGAAATAAGACTAGCTTCAAATAGAGGCCATTATGTATTTTAAAAAATATTTAAAAAAACAATTTGCTCGGGAGTTTTGGTTTCGTATGACTCGTCTATGCGGAAGAACAGTAAGAGATAACCGTCAAAAGATTTTCCCTTACAAACTTGTTATTGGTAATGATTACTACACTGCTGTCCATAATATTGGAATAAATGTTCCTTACCACTTTTCATGGCGTAATTATGAGAATATGGTTTATTCTTGATAGATAAAGCGCTTATTTTTTCAAAACTTCAAAAAGTCATAGAGATTGATCAATAAAGTTATAAGAAGAAAATTGCATTTATATTGAGAGTAACTATTATTTCCCTTTATTCTGGGGGGGGGGGCATTTCAGAAAAAACGCTCTAGCTATGCTTGTCATTATGGAATGCTATTCAATACTTTTGGCATCTTTCTTCAGGTAATCGTATTGACACGTTATTGTCGAAACTTTTTGCCAATTAAAGCTCTAAGGTTTCGTAAGTGGAAATTGAAACAAGCGTTAGCATCATTAATTTAGTTGCTTATGGGTAATTAATTAACAATGAATTGTTTCTCTGATTTATATTGAAATCAAATCAACTTGATTGATATTCTATATAAAGTCAGAAATATAAGATATGTACTGTCTACATGTATATAAATGTATGGATGTGTTTGTGTGTGCGCGTATGTGCGTGCGTGGGTGCGCGCGTGTGTGTGTGTGTATGTGCGTGCGTGTGTGAATGTATATGTTTTTTTTATTATAATATGATATAAAATACTTTTGATATCATATAATATGTCATTACAAACCCCTTAATAATAATCTTTAACTTTTATATGATCACTCGTGACTAAAGCTGTACTTTGCTCAACATGTAATGAGGAAATGGTGAGGATGTAGTGTCAATCATAATGCTATTGCACACTTGTAGTTTCAGTGACCATAAATAGTTTCCGGTGAATCAGAGAGAGTTCTTAAAGTCTGGTCTCAAGTTTCGGTATTTAAACAAAGGTTGAATTTACAACCTTCATTATCAATGGAAAGAAAATGCTTAAAGCTGTAATCTTAAAAGTCACACAATGAATAAATACATGGTGTACAAGTTTAATATGATATTAACTTCTTTAAAAGATTCTTCCTCTGTGTACATGCAATTCAGAAAATAATGACTATATTGTATTTCAGGCCTCATACAGAGCACTAAATATAGCATAGAGTGCCGTTGAACTACAAAGTATAGTTCGTTGAATATTACATAGTTAGATACACATATTTTCTTATGGCAGTTAGGTGTTTTTTTTTAAACATCATCAACAAACATTAAATGGCATCTTTACTTAACCTCACTTTTCTATACTTTACTTTACCTTACCTTACTTAGGTTTACTTTTATTTTATTTTATTTACCTAACAAAGCAAGGTTACAACGGGAATAGCACAGCCAGAAATGTTTTTCCTACGAAAGATGAAATCCTTCTGTGTGGATAGGACGATTTAAAAAAAAAAAAGTTTTTATAGTACAGAGTGGTACTTTACTTAATTTTATTGTATGGTTTTGAAAAGGTTGTTGAAAAGGTGATCATGAAAAACAGTAAAAATAGCCAAACATGCAGAAACTGAATAATATCACTGACGTAAAGCGGGACATGGGGAAGATTGTAAAAAGATAATCCTCCAAAAAGCCAAAGAAATCATGACAAATGGCAATCACCCTTTATTTTCTTTCTGAGTTTCTCAGATCAGGAAGAAGATTGCGGTCACTGAGTTTTAGGGAAGAGTGGTGTACAAGCACATTCCTTCCGTATTCAATCAGGGCATGCAACCAAATACCTGCATGTGTAACGTGTTTAATTATCCAGCGTTTTTGCTTTTCTCTCTTTAATATAAGTTTCGTAAGGAAGTGAGTAAAATGAGTATTTAGTGGAAGTAATTTTTACGTTGGGGAACACAGTTATCATTTGCCCATATAATTCAGTATTGGCATGCATTCTGAGTTAGTTCAATTCAGTTCAAAAGCTTAATTTTCTATGTGAATAGTGGTAAATAACTTAAATCTGTGAATATGCATGAAAACAGTTCAACTACGTAACTTAAGCAAACCAAACTAGCCATAACCTAACGAAACTCAATATTATGTATGACTATCATTTTGTCATCACCAAAATGTAGCCATGTTTTTTTTCTATTCTGTTCTTTGTGAACTATGTCTGAGTTGTTATTTTATATGTGAGCGAAATAAATATCGATGTTGAACGTACAAAGGTCAAATAACTACACTGAATTAAATTGAACTTTAAATTACAATTACATTACTTTAATTGACCGATTGACACTAAACTTGCATTATGTACTAAAAATATATTTATTGTTCATGGGCAGGTGATAGGTGACATAAAATGAAACGAGTATGAGTGCTTCACTTTTAAACGCCATTGATTACCGATTTACAAATTCCAATTTTAAGGAGCCTTCATTTACTTCCAATCATCCTTTGTATGCCTCCGCCCACCGAACGTGGCACGAGGCATAACGTTTTCGGGTTGTCCGTCCGTCCGTCCGTCCCGCTTCCTCGTTGTCGCGATATCTCAAAAACTACTATATATTTAGCAAATGAGTTTGAAAAAAAGTTTTCGATTCGATTTCGCATTTTTTTTTCTTCAAAAAGTGCTTTACTGATTTTGGTTAGAGCAATGTTTTTTTGTAAACAGGTAAAGATTTAATACACCAATACTCAAAGTTGTACTTTTAATTGGGGGAAGTCAACAGGTTACTTCAAAGTAGGACGGGGCGTAAGGCAAGGAGATCCACTGTCTGCTTACCTTTTCTTGTTTTGTGTTGAATACTTAGCTCATCGCGTTCGAAAAGAAACCGATCAAGGGTATTCGCTTTGGTGAAACAGCAATAAAGCAAATTCTTAATGCAGATGGTATTACAATGTTTGTGCAAGATATAAACCCTTAATAGATTGGAAGTAATTTTGGGAGGTTTTAGGAAAATATCTAGCTAAAATGTAATAGAAATAAAACATTCATTTTGCCCATGGGGACTTCCGTGGGTACTGCAAGTATTTATCCCTTTAGACAGGAAGTGCAAATTGTAAAAAGTATTGGGATTTGTATTAACACGAATTTTTGGACAGAGGGGCTTTGGGTATCTGTAACGTAATTAAATTTGTTTTCAGTACCCGAATTTTAGCTAATTCATCTTGTAAATATTTACATGCTTTTTAATATTGGGACTAATTTTTTAACATGTATTTTATACCTGTACATAGTAACTTAATGTATAACTTTAGTTCAATCTGTAAGATAGTGGATGCCTTGAAAATGTATCTATATAGAACGAAAGCAGCTGTTTACTTGAATTAAAAATGAGTTTGCTCCTATGTGTTAATAGAATGTAAATAATTGATCTAAATATGAGTGAGCTGTTAGAGCAACATGAATGTGAATTTGATAACTCATTTTTCTTTCTTGGCACTCAGAATTTGTACAGTAAGAAACTTAGATTACGATAAGTTAGAGTTTATTACAGATGATAACAATTTGTGTCAATTATTGATATTGGACAGTTAAATGTAGGTTTAGCACTGAATTACAGACAGCGAGGGACGAGATATACCGGTTGTCGTTGGATTGAAGTACGTTTAAAACTGATTGGTTAATTTTGGAGATGGTAACAAGTATTAATTGTAAATGTTAGGCTATCATATCGTACAGACCTTGGTAAAGTCACATAGTTGGAAAGTTGAGTATTTGGACTCAAACTTATATTGGAGTAATTATTGGATGGCCGCTGGTTAGCCTAGATCAATTGAACGTATAGTTGCGAGGCTGTATAATTATGTTTGTTAAGCCCGGAATAGAATTACTTCTTTTTTCGTAAGAAAGAAAAGGTACACTTTTGAGAAGAACTTAGTTGTTAGTGATCTAACATCACAAACTTGTCCCTATACTTGTTATAGCAACACTGCATATACTATCCATACTCTACTATAGTATTACTTGGGAATTATTTGTTGTCGGACAAAAGTAACAACACATCTGTATATTACAATGAAATGTACATTCAAATTCTGATACTATTTGCATTGCATACATACGCGAATTGAATTTTATTTGACATGTCATGCGTATGAATAAGCTCGAACGCCTCATTGTTAGTTGAAATCTTTTAATAAAGTGTTACTTGTTATTTGTTCACTTGAACAATTTAGGCTGACAGATTCTTTCTTATAGTGATATGTTTCTTGTAAGATAGAGTGCATATTTG
>JAVYIG010008987.1:0-83201 GCA_035222895.1 Strongylocentrotus droebachiensis
CACGTGTTTTCTTAGTAGTCAGGCAAAATAAACCATTAAACCAAATATGGCAATATTATATTATATTCATGTTAATCGATGCACTAACTTGTCTTGGGCATGGGCAAGATTATGACAAGCGGCTGGAAAGGGCGGGGTGGGGGTGGGGGGAGGGGAGAGGCAACTGCCAATTATGTCCACATTTCCTGAAACATCCCAGAGTACAGAAGAATAACTTATCAATTGCACTCAGCGCTCCAAATCCTTTGAACTTTCTGCACTACTAAATGTCTTATCACTTTTGTCCAGTTAATATACTGATATACTGGCCAAAATCAGAGGAATATCTACAATAAAGCACCTTTTTGGCTCAAAATTTATATTTCACACACTACATCACTCATTGAAATTGATATCAGAATGAAGGTATTCTAATTATCCATCTTTTGACACCAAATACATGGTGATTAGAGGTTTTAGTTCAAAGTTATCTTTAAAACTCGATGTACCAAACAGGTCCTTAATACACTAATGCACGTATATGCATACAGTTAATGCACATGTGGGCAAAAATGTTATTTTTGTGGAAATCAAATCAATAACTTTGGATTGCTATAACTTTTTATTGAAATGATATATAAAGCTCTCCCTCGCACAGGATATTGTCGTTGTACATAAGCAAATTCCTGGAAAGTTATTACAAAAATTAATTTTTCAATTTTGATATATGGAAAATAATGTTTTTTGGTAAAATTCAATTTTTCGAAAAAAAACACAAAAATCATGTTTTTTACTTAAATTTGCAATGTTAATTAATCCAAAATTCTTTAAAATTGGTATCAAAATGTAGATAATTTAACTCTCTTTCATATGACACCAAACTCATGGTGGTTCAAGGTTTCCTTAAAATATTATTTACAAAATACTATTTTGTCGTCAAAAGGGCCACTTTTTTGGTTGGGGGCGTCCCCCTGGCCACACCCACCACTTAGAACATGCCAGACGGTCAATTTGTTATGTGAAGGTATGCAATCTTTACATCTGTGCACATGAAAATTGGTTTCCTTCCCAGCTAGGTTGACCCCCCCTGGCTCCTGTACTATTACACTTGCTTGCTTTATTTGCCACACCTATTTTCATCACTTCTCCTGAGCTGTTCATATAGAGCACACCTATTCTAGAGAGTCGATCGATCAACAGCAAAGCTAATTCAGCTTCATCTTAATTCTTGTCCTATTTCTTCGCTTGTTTCTCTACTCGGTTCTGAGGCCTTATTACTTTATAGAGATTATAAGTTTCTTCTTCTTTACTTAATTCGCGAAGAAGCGTCATTACTTTGTACATGGTCTTACATATTCTTTCTACGGGTGCTGTGCAATATTTGAACTACTACTTGTGATATAATTTATGTTCCAAGTATCTGTACTCAACAGGTGTTTCTACGAGACAAGGTAGGAAAGGAATCTATTTCTATTTCTTTTATTTAGGTGATAGAATTCCCTAAATGTCCATAAGGGGGGAGGGGTGTATAGAGTATAGAGAAGGGGTAACTTAGCTACCAGCGCAAATTACACAATCATCCTGCGATCCGATTTTCGAAGAAATGACAATGGTATTAAATGGGAAATATGAACAATCATCATCTTCCTGAATCAATTTCTAAATAATGATAAGAATCACTAACAACCGGAATTGAAGTGCATTCACCTTTTCTAGATCTATAGTCAAAATAAAAGCTGAAACTGGTGGTCTGACGTCACTACGATTCACTAAGGAAGCAGGAAATTCCTTGGAATTTACATATTTTTATTCATATGACTAATCCGCTCCTCAGTCATTAAGAATTTACTTGTTAGATTTTCCGTATCAAAATAATGTTACTGCATTTTTTCCTTCAAAATCGAATCGTAGTAGGATCGCATTGTGTGCGGTGGGGTCTGCCACAGTTTCAGAAGGGGCATTCAGTCTGGCAAAAACAAATAATATGCGGGGGTTATTGCCCACGGATCCTCATTTTTACACAGTCCCTGGAGGCAAATAGGTCTATTCAGTGGTGCCTCACTAGGCATATGTATCAAAAACATTATTAAAGCAGCGTTTTCAACCTGAATGCCGTGAGAAAATTTTTAGTTCTGCTTGAAAAATACAGAACATGAGAAACCACTATGTATTTTAATGTACTGAGGAAATAACAATTTATAACTATAGCGTCTTTCAACCAATTTATTATGGCGTTTCGCTCGATCGCTCGCAACGTATTAAATAGGATTATGATTACATCCAAATTCGGAAAAAGAGGTGCCCGAAAACCTACCCGAGAGCGATTTGCCCGAATATCGTTATTATTATTCATACAGCAAAACGCCCAAATATTTATATTATTAATTAATCGAAATTCATTTTTAATACGCTCCTTCGCTTCTATTTTTCGCAACATTTAGAAAAAGGAGATTGTGCCCGTATGTCCCTTTTTCCAATGTCCGTGTATCGAGGTGAATATGATGTTTGTATCCATGTATTCAGAAATGAGACGGTGCCCACATGCCCCGCCACATGCATCAATACATATCTTATGTAACATAATTCTGAATGATTTGTGCTTATACTTTTATATTCGTTGAAAGTGAGAAATGTATACTGGGACCTGTGATAAGCTAATAAACTTCCAGACTACAGTAGGTGTTATCCATATGCCTACTTGAAAATCCAGAGAAAAAAAGACCCTTTAACGCATCAGTCAATGGTATCGGGTAAATTAGGCCTTGGCCTAATTTTCGAGAATAAATGGTTATGAATCCGCTAAAATGACATTTTAGTCCAAAGTTTGGTGCCACCAAAGTTTGCAGAGCAGACCCTATGGTCCGCGTCTGTCTCTAAAGAGAGGAGCCGACCCAAAATAAGAGGATAACGAACGGAAGAGACAGAAGGTTTCGGTCTAATTCCATCTCAAGATGCGAAGGACCTCTACCATTTTTTGTTTGTTTTGTTATTGCTCTTTTTCTTTTGTCTTAAAGATGTCTCTGTTCGTTTGCTTGCTCGCTTGCTTGCGTTTCTTTTTAGGTCATGATGATAGGCCTATAGAACCTAGAAATTGCGGATTTCACCTAGGGCCAAAAGTCAGGCACCTGGATGCTCATCTGACGGTAATTTAATGCCTAAAAACCTGAGCTCCTGGGGGCTCCGCCCCCTGGACCCCACATCAATTAGTGACCTACCAGTGCCACAAATAAGGTATCAAAATATGCTCATCTGACGGTAATTTAATACTTAAAACCACTGACCTTCTGGGGTCCCGGCCCCCTGGACCTCGCGCTAATTCGTGACCTGCCAGTGTCACAAATAAGGTATCAAAATATGTTCATCTGACCAGGGGCGGCCGAGCGACTTCCAAAGTGGGGGGGGGGCACCAAGAAAAAAGGGCACTTTGTGGAAGAAAAAAAGGGCACCTACAAAGGGAACTCTCAAAGCGAAAATATATAATTTTTTAGACATTGGTATATATACCTCTACATTTTGATTACCCTTTTTAGGGATGATTTCAATATTTGTTTTACTTTATACACCATGAAAGATTTTGCTTAAGCATGATTTGCAGTTGGGTTTAATTGTTTAAAAAAAATGGTCTGCGAGCGAGCGAAGCGAGCGAGGAAAATTTTTAAGATGTGTGAGGTCGTAGTGCGAAAAATTATATCTTATAAAGAGAAGAATACCCAAATCTAATGGGGTTATAAGCACATTCTCATAACGGAAGACTGAAAAGACCTTTGATAAGTAACATAAGTATATCATCTAGAGATGCCTGCGAGCGTAGCGAGCGATCTTTGGGGGGGAATTGCTCTTAGTCGCTTTAAATTAGCTAGGGCACGTTAAGTGATGAGAGGAAAAAGGGGACACTTATCAGGACTGAAAAGGAGCATGTGCCAAAGTACAAAGAGTAATTATCAGAGGTGAAATGGGGAACTTCTTACACCCTCACAAAGAGGCACTCACCAGGGATGGAAAAAGTCAGCAAAGAGAATAGGAAATGGGCATTTGTCGAAGGAAAAGGGGCCTCCATCAGATTTTAATAGGGGCAATTGTAAGAGGTTAAAAAAGGGGCATTTATGAAAAAGGGGATAGGTCCCTTATTAGAAAGGAAAAGGGCATGTATTATTGTTAAAAGGGAAATTATCAGAGGTGAAAAGAGGAACTTATCGCACTTGAAAAGGGGCAATGACCAGATATGAAAAGGGGCACTTATGTGAATGAAAAGGGGGCACTTGTAATGAAGGAAAATGTGCACATTAGTTGAAAGAAATTGGGCACCGATCAGATTTTAAAAGGGCATTTATCGGAGGTGAAGGGGGCACTTATCTCAAGTGAAAAGGAGTAATTTCTCGTACCTGAAAAGGGTCATTTACCAGAGATGGGGCACTTATGAGAAGGGGAAGGGGATCTTTTTTAATTGGGCACTTATCATTAAGAAAAGGGGCACTTATTAGAAAGGAAAAAGGTCACATGTGGAAATATAAGGTGCGCTTAATTATCCGAGTTAAAATGGCGTTAGTTATAAAAGGGGAAGGGGCACTTCTTACAAAGGGAAAGGGGCACTTGTCAAAGTAAAAGATGCACCTCTCAGAAGTAAATAGGACAATTATCAGAGGTGAAGGGGGCACTTATCAACGAGTGAAAAGAGGCACTTCTCGTATCTAAAGAGGGGCACTTACTAGAGATTAAAGAGGGCACTCATGAGAATGGAAAATGGACACTTATTGCAAAGGAAAATGGGAACATGTCGAAGGAAAAGAGGCACGTGTCCAAGTAAAAGGGGGTACTTCTCAGAGTTAAAAAAGGGAAGGGGCACTTTTATAAATTAATAGGGGCACTATTCCTATGTAAAAATGGGCACTTTTCCTATGTAAAAAGGGGCACTTTTCGGGTGCTTGAAAAAGTGGGGGGGGGGCACTGTGCCCCCTGCCCCCCCCCCCCCCGGCAGGGCCGCCTCTGCATCTGACGGTAATTCTAAATGCCTAAAACCCTAAAGTTTCCTGGGCTCAACCCCCTCGACTCAACCAGAGGCCCTAAGGCGGGCCCCTGCATGCTTGTCTGACCGTTATAAAATGCCTAAAACCCCTTAGCTTCTGGGGGCTCCACCCCTTGACCCCGCCGGGGCCTGCATTTGGGCGGGTGATGGGGATTTTTGTTGTCTACCCCCCCCCCCCCCCCCCCCCCCACCCCCTCAAACGTTTTTGCCACTGCCGGTGTCACCATTACGTACCAATATTTGGCTTGCATAATTTCAAATTTGGGCCCCCCCCCCTAAGAAATCCTGGATCCGCGCCTGCCTCCGACCCCGGAGAGGGGGGGGGGGGGGGTCTATATAAAGCTGGTTTTCAAAAAAAATCATTGAACGTTCTCCGTCACTGATCTCTGATTTTTCCGTAGAGATCAGTGTTCTCCGTACGTACGCTCGCGCACATTACGTACACATACACGTGTGTGATAATTATGCGTAGCGCGCGATTTGATTGTTTACATGGTTTGTACGATATATAACTAGCCCCGCCTCTTCCAAGTTTCATAACAATAATTTGTAAGTCGCGTCGTCTATTACATGCGGATATTTCTGAATCTACGAAGGTACAGCACTTCACAATTAGTGATCACACTTTTTATCTTTAATACAACAAGTTCAAACTCCGAATTTGATAGAAAGAGCCACGGATATTTATAGGAAGCAAACCGAGCCCATCTGGCAACATTTTAAAGCTTCGCACCCCATCGCACAGTAGCAGACACAAGCTTCACTGCAGCTGCACAGCCAGCTTAGCTACCCGCGTGGCCGTGGTGTGATTTGAGGACGTTCCCATCCTGCATCTCTGCTATCTATTCGAGCTGCTAGCAGTGTGGAGTGCAATGTCTTTTTTGTATGTAACTTGTTGCATTTAATACAACTAGCTACCAGTATCAGTTGCAGTTTACTTGTAGACGCAGGCATCAGTGCACAAAAATGGGAGACTGGGAAGTGTTTGGATTTTCAGCCCTCGTTGTGAGTCTCATCGTGGCTGGAGTGAAGAGGAACTCGATTGCGAATTTCATCCAGGATTTCAAAGATGTATCAAGTTTAGCGAAAGCTCTTGTGGGCATTAAAGTAGCAGGGAGGAAGAACAGGACGATCCTTCATTCTCTGTTAGAAGGAGCGTCACGTTATCCAGATCGGCCTTTCTTGCTGTATCAAGATGAGAAATACATGTATGCAGACGCTGAGGCAGAGTCGAACCGCGTTGCCCGATGGGTAAAGACCAACTCTGACCTGGTCCAAGAGGAAACCGTGGCTGTTCTAATGCGGAATGAACCGGCTTTCATCTGGGTTTGGCTAGGGTTTGCCAAGCTAGGTGTTGGAACCAGTCTTCTCAATCATAACCTGAAAGCAGAAAGCTTGATGCATTGCATACGCGTCAGCAATGCAAGGATCTTGATTATGTCAAGAGGTAATGACTGTTTTTTTTTTGGAGACTATTAAAGTCATCTACCTTATTGCATGTCATCAAAAACTACAATTGAAACTAAAAAAAAGAAAGAAAAAGAAACAAACAAAAAGGAGAGAGCGAGAAAATGAATGTGGTGTTACAGTAACTATAGTATAAGATAGTGCTGTAGCCGAACCGCCGAACCGAACGGAAGTTCGCCGAACATGGCACTTCCGAACCGAACCCAACCGAACGAAAAGGCCTGGTTAGGATGTTCGGCAGAAAAATGTAAATGCTAATAAACTTGTCATTTTGTACCTAATTTTCATGTCATGATTGCTCATTTTATATTTACTTTTTTCACATTTTCCACCTTTGTGATTTATGCCCATCTAGTGATAGGCGCGACTTCACTGGCGCCATTTAAATCCCAAATCCTGACCTCTGCTACGTCGCAATCGCAAGCCATAAACAAGAATACATGTGCGTGATCTAGGCACAAGTTCAGCTCAAACCCATTCAACAAAAAAAACAAAAAAATTAATTGTAACAATTTCGGACATATTTTACAATATAAATATTGAAATAAATATATATTATAGTATGGTATTTATTTATTCAGGAAAAATAGGGATTTTATATTTTTCCTATTGAAAATAAACACTTATAAAAAACAGTGATCGACGAGCCTGATTTCGCTATTCAAGATGGCAGCTTTCATGACTCTAACATTAGACAACAACCGTCTCAGAAAATCTTTAAAAAACATCATTTATTGACAAATTGAAAACATGATTCTTTTAAAATTGAAAATAAAACACGATTCAAGACGGAAACACGAATGTAAGTAGTACTTTTCTACACAAATAATTACGTTTAGAGCAGTTTTTTAATGTGAAATTCGTGCTGGTCGGAAGCAGTGTTTTTCATCAGGAGTGGGCAGAAGTCCTCCGTGCTGGTCGGGCCCGGCCGGCCGCCCCGCCCAGTGCCAACCGCCGTGGCTATAACGCTGCTTGCAATTTTATTACCGAACCCCCGAACCGAACCAAGTTCGGGTGAAAAATTGCCGAACTCTGCCGAACCGAACCGAACACGAACATAGCGTCTGACTTACAGCACTAGTATTTAAGATACTTGCAAGATAGACTGCATACAAAATGCACAGTCCTTTGATTTGACGATGAATAAAAAGAAACAGAGAAAGAAGAAGAAAAAGAAACAGAAAAAGAAGAAGAAGAAACAGAGAAAGAAGAAGAAGAAAAAGAGAAAGAAGGACCACTGGCCTGGCCTGGGTCCATTGTCAAACAAATATAGTTCTATTGAAAAATATATTCAATTAAGTTTTTGTCAGATCCTTGGAGTCATGGGAGGATGCAACGTCCCCTTGAGCCTATATAACAGCCAATCCTCTCGTAGCAGTCAATTTATATATAACATTTTCTCTAATTTCTTCCCGTAGCTTTCATTGACATCGCCAAGGAACTCCTTCCTGAGCTCCAGCAACTTGGAATCAAGGTCTGGGTCCTCGGTAGCGCCTCCAATGGCACAGTAATCCCAGACGGCATGGTTGCTATGGAAACTAGTCAGATGACAGGAAATCCGCTTCCACCTGATCAGTTAGCTCCCATCACCCACAGTACCATAGCATCACTGATCTTTACCTCTGGGACTACAGGTGAGGCTCGTCAGTCTTTGTTTGTTTTCATCATCCCCATCTCCTGCCATCCTCCCACTCCCCCACTCCCCAATGGCAACACACACATGCTTTCACTTTTCAGTTAAAAATATTTATTTATTCATCCATCCATTCATCCATTCATTCTCTCTCTGTTGTTGTCCCTCCGCTTTTCGGAGATCAGCGAGTTTATCGCATTCATCCATCCATCCATCCATTTATCCATTCATCAATTAATTATTTCATTTCCTCTTTCATTAATTCATTCATTTTTTAAATTAAACAAATATATATATTTATTTATTTTTAATAATTCATTTTGTTTAAATAATTATATTTATTTATTAATCTACTAACTTATTTATTCATCTATTTATATTTATTTATTTGACATATTTGTTTCAATGTATTTTGCAATTATTTTCTAGCCCAATACACAAGGTGGGGGGGGGGGGGGGGTGGAGAGAAAACACATACAATGTACCGGTAGCCTTTGTATTTTGACTCTCCTTCTGAGGCTTTGCTTGACCCAGTGGTACAAACAGAGGACTGCCTGCCATATTCAAATTTGGCAAAAGTATATTTTAAAACTGTAAATGTCCTAACAATGTTGAGGGTTTCGAAACATATGGGGATTCAAAATATAAGGTAAAAAAAGAAGAAAAAAGAAAGAAAAAGAGGATGTGGATCCATGTTGGTGTTTTGCAATTGACATAACAGCACCGTTTGTATACTATAGCATCATGGCTCATGCATGCCCTGTATGACACTTTTTGTGGCATTTACATGTATATGAAGGGAAAAAAAAATCACAGGTCAGCTACATTTTGCCACTTACCACACTTCAAAAAGTGGAAGCTTGGAATCGTGTTTCCGATGAGGAATAATAGTTTTATTCATTCAAAATACAGAGCAAATGAGCAACATATTATCCTTGGGTGTATTTAACTTCCTTCAATTTACATTGAATGCTTCCGAAAGGATTGTTTCAGGGATTCAAGGTCGAGGACATTTGTCCGGAATTGTGATATTATCTTGAGTACCCGGTAATAGAGGAAGTTGGCATCCTTCCATTTCTGTATTTGGTAATATCAAGTACCTACTGTAACCCTTGTAATTACTGTCAACAAACCTCCAAAGTGGCCAAGAACTTGCCGTGAACATTTTATCCTCGAAAGTGCAGAGGTACATGATTAGGCTCATTTACCTTGCAAAATATGAACAATTTGAAAAAAACATTGTTTGTTTTAAATTAATAATTCACTAGTGTTTTAAGAGGGAGCTTAATTTACACTGCAAAAATCATCAGTAGAGTTTCTGCTGGCATTTAAAAATACCACACTCCTGAGGTGTTTTTTTTATGTTTATGGGTAGTTGCCTAGCAACCTTTGACGAAACTCCGGAATGTGAGAAAAATGTAAATGTTACTTAAGTCTAAAATAAGTAATAAGTATTGTAAAGTAACTAAAATTTATAGGTTTACCCAGAATCACAAAATGATCTGAAAAACAGTACATATGATACATGTAAGAGATAGATCATAGGACTCAGAAGACTGCAAACGTGTGGCTGATTGGAGGACATTGATTGACACTCTTTATTAGACAGGGCCCAGATTAACTTTTTACGACTGAAGCTGAATTTCAAAGAGTGGTACTCCGTGAAGTCTAGTGACTGCTCATCTCCCTTTTCAGCCTACACTACATAAAATAACACACTACAGTTATTGTGTGCCCAATTTAAAGTTTACATTCTAGTTTAAAAGAACAAATAGAGTACCATGTTCAATGTAAACCTAAAGACATACCATTATAATCATAAATAATAATAATCAAAGTCTCTGAGCGCTATATAACAAACAACATACAATGACAAACAATTACATGTTAAACCAAAGCAAATTACAAATTTGAAATACATATGAAATGTCCATAAACATGTACTGTACGTGTACATGTGCTGTTGGTAGGGATTAGCAAAGTCCATTTTTAAGCCAATAAAATTAATAAAACTTGGCAAACTTCTGCTTTTTATGAGTATACTCACCCCAAAGTGGTATGTTACATCATGTGAAAGTTTAGTCTTGTGAGCACAAGAGCAGTGTCCAAGCGGGCAGGACTTTGCTCCATGCGTGAACCAGATGTGAACTTCTCATGTACATGTAGTTTACAATCTAAAAATATATCACTATTTACTCAGTCCTAGAGATAACAGCGAGATAGCGATCCCACTTTATTTACTTATTCATTCAGAAGTTCTTTTGCATTATGTTTAAGTAATTCACTCTACCTTCTGTACGTGTACCACACAGTTAGAAAGGATGTGAATTGTTGGCAAGGGAGTTTAATAGCGGGCAGGACTGAGTACAATATCAAAAATAACAATTATAAGAAAGGGCAAAGAACTTTTTGAAAAAGTTGTTGCTCCCAAGGTTGATTAATAGTTAATACATGTATAGTATCGGCATATTCAATATCATTTCACCCATTTCATCAACAACTATTAGTAAAAGTTTGATGACCTTTTCAATGTACTGATTGAAATGTTGTCATGTGATTAAAGTCATCTGATACTTGTGTATCATGAATTGCTTCATGAACAGATGTGACATGCTGGTACATTCATGTTCATGAACAGTGTAGAGGCCTAGAGGGAAATTAAAATATTGTTTACAGATAATCAATGTGCAGCTACAGTATATGTACATTAATGTAATGGTAACTCTACAAAAATGCAAGGCTTTGCACATTTACATTTATTTAGATTTATGTCATATACTGTGATATACATGTAACAAAGTTTGAACAAACAAGGTCTATTTTCATGATTTGTTTACCTTTAATAGATATGATATGAATTACACGATGTACATGTACAATGTATGTCTCTAAGTATTGCATACATTTTTTTTTCCCCATTTTTTTTTTGTGTGTGTGTGTGAATTTTGTGACTTGCTGTCTGGGGGGTGGGGGGGGGGGGGGGAATTACTCATACTGTATGACAGAAAATAATATACAGTATTCACTTTTCAAAAATCTACATTTATGTGTCTTCTTTTTTCCAATTGAATGAATTATTTTGCAGGACATGAAGGTAATGGGTCAATCATTATATTGATTGACAAATTTCAAGCAAAAGCAAAACAACAACAACAATTGAGATGAAACCGAACAGACACTCAAACAAAAAGCATGAACATACACTTTTTCCAGAATGTGCACTGAAATGAATATCTTATACAGTCTAAGCTGAAATTTCATTTTTTGTTTTCCTTTCCATGTTTTTCCAGGTCTTCCAAAAGCAGTAAAAGTGCCCCATAAGACCCCCATCAAGGCATACCATGCCTGGACACTAAGCGGGGGTCTCAAGCCTACAGATGTCTTGTATGTATCCCTACCTCTCTACCATTCTTCAGGCCTTTTGAACGGTGTCCTTAGCTGTCTCAGTGCAGGTAATATTTTAATTGATAAAATTCAGTTGTACTCTATTTTACTTTGCATTAAAACAATTTAAATGATTTTTAAACAAAAAGATCATTTTGAAACAATGACACACTCACAATAAATGTACATCAAGAGGTATTACAGTTAAAAAGACATTAATTTGTAAACTATATTATATACATGATGTTGCAAAAGTGGGTAGCAGCCAGAAAGGAGAACCCCTTTCAAGTGGTTGACCCAATAGAATATTTAAATGTAGAGAAAATAATATGGTAATTTTTAAGAAAAGCATGTACACAAAAACCTATAGGGGGAACATTATGAAATGACACCATGTATATGTAACAAATAACACAACACAAACAAAGACGTTGAAAAACAGTTCAAATGTTTAAAATGTTAGATTGAATACATAATGTACAGTACATGTATGTATGCATACATACAAAGCATACGGTATGTAGGGAGATGTGTGCATATTGCCATCATTGATATTTTGCATCGTATATGTAAAAGTGAAAAATAAAACATTTTATTAATAACAATATCTTCTATAGCATTATTATCCGCCAGCTTAGACTTCCATGTACAGTATCGGCGTGTTTCTATCTAAAGCCATTATCCGGTTAATGGCCGATAAGGGATAAATTTTTTCTAATAGAAACACACTTTCTCCGGCATTATCCGGATAATGCCGGGGGGAGCTTTTACGTGTTCACCGGCAAAATTATCCTTCTTTTAGAAGGATAATGCAGGGGAAGCTAACCGGATAACGTAGGTAGAAACACACCTCGTTCCGATTGAGTGCACATACCAGGAGAAGTCGGAAATAGGAGTGATCACGTGATCAGAATATTTTACCCCGACGTGCGCGACACTACAATCCCGGGTTGACCTAGCAGTCCCACAATACTTTGCAGTGACCTAATAAGCCAGAGTTCGATGAACTTATTCATGGCCTTTTTTCTGGCTAGATCGGAATGCGCGTAGCTAGAAACTGCGCTTACATGTATTTCTTCAACCGGATAAATTCAGTATAACTAATAGAAACGCGCTGATTGTTATTTACATGTAAATGTACAGTATTCATTTATTTATGTTGTTGGTACTACACTGTAGTACATTGTAATACTGTACATAACATCTTTTGGGGGGTATTTCGGTATATTTCTTTCTGTTTCACTCAAGTATCATTCTACATGTACTTTCTCTTTCCTTCACCTCTTTTCATCTATCTGTTATTTTTACAACTCTCTCTCTCTCTCTCTCTCTCTCTCTCTGTTAGAAATCTGGTGCATGTGGCATAGTTTCATATTCTGTTTGTTGTTGTTCGTAGCACTGTTGGCAGCCTGCCAAGTTCTTGAGCTTCTAAAATTACCTCAGGCTCAGAAAATCCTGATTTCAACTTAGTTCATCGTTCCACATAGAAATGTACAATGTAGGTCAGGTTAATAGACCTGTTGCCATGGTGATGCCCTGTTCATCCCAAAGAAATTGTGGTTTCGGTCTCCTGAGATTTTGGACAAATTTGTGCTAGAGACAGCAAATTATACTACGTAAAGTATGTACGTTGTACTGAAACTCTACTGGTAGTCTGGTACTTTGAAACATTTCCTCTAGAATGTACATTATTTTGTTTCTCTGCTCTTTTCTTTGATTGATAATAAGGCAACACACAGAGACATGAGGCTTTTTAGCCCCCTCCCCCACCCATTGAGATGATGATGATCATTATTAAATATTAATAATAATGGTATATGATGATGGTGATGATGATGATGATGATAATAATGATAATACAAATAATGATAATAATGAGGTAATAACAATTACATTGTACAAATGTCCATGTATATTAGTGATTCAATAATGATGAAAATGATAATAATACAAATTCTAATAATAATACAAATGATAATAATAATAATAATAATAATAACAATGATAATAATAGTGATAATGACAATGATGAAAATGTTAATGATGATAATGATAACAATAAGGATAATAGTATTAATAATAATAATGATGAAATAATACCAACAATAACCTGTATAACCACAACCATCTTGTGGAAAACACTGGATGTGTGTTACATTGTATAACTTGTCTCATTTTGGGAAGCCTTCCTAATTATTGAAAATCATTCTTGTTAAGCTGCACTGAAAGGTGATTCACCAGATGTGCTCTTTTGTTATGAACCTCACAAAGACCTTCGGGCTTTCCTCTGAATGGAATGTATAGATTTCTGCTTGCATGACAGAACTTTACACAATATAAAGTGGGTTAATACAAACAATGAATTGTTTATTTCAATACAGTGTATAAGCAAATTATATTAGAAGCTGAAAAAAGGTGGTCAAAGGTACGGGTTAACATTGTGATGGTTGATTAAAAAAAACTATGTTTGTAAAAGACTATAAATGTATACTGTATTATTTTGATGGAATTAGGGATCTTTTCTCATTTCTGTGATCTTGTCACTATTGCACTAAATGTTTATATCTACTCTAAAGCCAGCTTGGGGAAAAGTCCTTGGCACAAAAAGCTGGTTAATGCAATTTGTGTTATTAGTATCTCAATGAGGCTTAATGTTAGCTAAAGTTTCATTCAGATATGTATGTCAAAAAAGAAACAATAATTAACTAACATCTCTATTTATTGCATTATGCTTTCCGGACATATATTTCCATGCCACTACATTTTGCAAAGCAATCTTTAGTTAACTGTACAGTAGTCTTTGAGCGCGTTTATCTAGGCTTGCCACTAGATATGTACATATCGTACCCCACTATCGAACCCCACTATCATACCCCACTATACGATCGTGATTTGCGGGATGTCGCGTTTATCTACACTTCACGATTCGCAATAAAGGCCTCGTCTCTTCACAGCTGCTCAGCGCCGTTTGACCCGGGAAGCAGACAGTTTCTCGGAGGTCAACTTCACACGTATGCAATTGTACACAACACCTGGGCGGTCCTATTTGTATGTGAGGTACAAAACAGCTTTGCGTTTATCGATCATTTTGAAACGTGATTCTGGCTGTATGTGACATACAAAACGCACCTTTTTGCGTCTTTTGATATGCCCATATCTAAAGACGTTTGAAAAAGGCTTTGCGTTTATCTACTTCTAAATTTGCCTGAAAGACGTTTGAGAAACCTGATTCTAGCCAAAAATTTCCTAGATAAACGCAACCTAAGTCCTTTTAGAGCTTTGGGTAGGTAACACTACCAAAATTGAATATATTAATCCTATATGTACGCTTTGTATGAATGTAAGATATATCTCTTTTTATAACACATTTTCATTATTTTCTTATCATCAATCCTTTAGGTTGCACAGTAGCTTTGGCACCCAAATTTTCAGCGTCGCGCTTCTGGGATGACATGCGCAAGCACAAAGCCACGGCCTTTCTCTACATAGGTGAATTGTGCAGATATCTCCTGGCACAACCTGAAGTAAGTTTCTGCTGCACAAGACAGCACATAGAGAACATGGGACTCTGTACTTTCCTTAGTCCCGGACCAACTTTTTTTGGCTTTTCACACACGCTGTTTTAGTCCTGTACTAAGTGCCTATCCTGGGTTAAGAAAATGTACGTTAGCACCACAATTTCGAAGTTAGCCCTTCTCTTTTACTTTAGGTGGGGCTAGCCCACTTTGGTAAATTCGTGACTGGATAAAAAGTGGGCCAATCTTAGCACAGGACTATAGGCGGGGCTAAGACCCCCCTTTAGCCCCACCTAAATGGTATAGTCTGATGCTAAGCAAAATAATACCAGTGTGAAAAAGCATTGTAATACTGATTCAAACTACATGTATGATTTCCCATGAAAGTATCTACACTGCAATGGTCATTATGAACAATATAGGGAACCAAGGGAATTAGAACATGTGTTTATCAAAGAGAACCACAAATATTGTTAATCCATCAACATCACATACATCGCCATACATCCCCCCCCCCCCATCCCCCCCCCCAAAAAAAAAAGAGTTAAAGAAGAAGAAGAAAAAAAGTGCTGCAGTAGGATAGAAACACTTTTCTTTCGAATGACTGGGAATTGGGGGAAAAGAAAATACATACTTGTAGCTTTACTCATTATTGGCTCATGAGACATTTTTAAGATCTAAGAGATGTCAAAGCACACTTTTATCTTATTTTTCGTTTCAGATATTATTATTTGGCTGTCAATGGTTATTGCTCCATTGTTACAGTCATATCTATGCTGCACATTAGACTTTTTATCATACCTTTAACTCCACTGATTTCTTCATTTTCCCCCCTTTTCTTTCCTGCAGAAGCCTGATGATGGCCAGTACCCCAGCCCTGTGAGACTAGCATATGGCAATGGCCTAGGGGCAGACATCTGGGAACGTTTCCAGAAGCGTTTCAACATTGAGAGGGTCGTGGAGTGGTACACTGCCACCGAGGCGTCTGGAGGTTTCATCAATACCGACGGGAAGGTTGGATCTGTTGGGAGGTACTCCTGGCTGGCAGAGGTAAGGAGGGCATGATTTGCCTAAAATGGTCTGAGGGGGGGGGGGGGGGGGGGGCAGAATCCACCCCTCCTAGAGGCGCACCGCGATATTTTTGAGGATAATTCTATTGCCGCAAGATTTCTAGACTTTATGGCCTAGGATCTATGTGCAACCTTTGATATCAAATTTACACAATTTCAACCTATTTGCACACACTCACAAATTGTTGTGCTGCTCTTCCCTCACCCCCCCCCCCCCCCTCCTCTTCTGAGAAAGCACCAAAATAACCCAGCATTATAGAGTGGTGAAGTGTGATGTCATCAAAAATCAATTTTTAGAATTTTTCAAGATTTTCTTCATTTTTCGAAAGAGCATCAAAAATAATGTAAAATTGTTGAAAACTAATTGAATATGTTAAAGGTATTACAAAGTTTTGGTATGGGGTCATGAATTTGGTTCAAATTAACATTTTGGAAGCATATGCGTTCCTACAATATACATTGATCGTTGTCGCGGTTGAAATCGAGTCTAAAGTTATGAAATTATAAATAATAAACTCTTTATGTTGTATAGCTCCCTCTCAAGGTCAATATATTAATTTAGCTATGAAACAATGTTTCTTGACTGAAATCGACCGATTAGCTATTCCCGTTTTGAAATTGTATATCCCAACTACATATTCTGAGATTGTCATGGTCGCAGCTACGATTGTACGGCCATAGGCGCTATTTGAAATTTATCCAAATTTACCGGGAGCACCGGTAAATTTTTATATTCAATTTTTCTCAAAAACAGAAGTGTTTTAGGGGCTAATTTTTTTAGTGCTTATAATACATCCACAGGGGCATCCAAATATACCAAAATTGTAAAGATTCACTATCCACCCAATTTTCAAAATTTCCCAAAACTTTGTATTACCTTTAAGTATTGGCTGAGATATGACCATCTGAATAAATAGATGTCCTATGGGAACTCAGTGTTATAGTGATCTGGTTAATAACCTTAGGTCACTTGCTATCAATCATATGAACCCCATACAAACTATTGTAGCATTTTTTGCACATACTATAGAATGCTTAAATATCAAAATAATGACTCAATTACTCAGATAATTGGGTAAGTTTTTATGTTTAAAGAAAAGAGAAAGAGTTCTTAATTTCTGCCATTGAGGTTCATACTATATCTGTTTTACTTTTCATTATGAAGAGTTTTGTTTCACAAATAAAGTATGATTCATATACAGTGAGTTTAAATCAATTTTGTATAAACTTTTAAACTTTGCAGCATTGCACAAACATGTACAAGCATTGTAGAAGGAGAAGAAAAAAAACATTCAAAGGGGGAGGCACAAAACTCTACCCTGGTGTGATTTGGGTATTTGCTTTTCTTTTCAACTCACACTTGACTAGTTCTGAATAACTTCCATTCACTAGTATGGTAGGGTAGCAAATTAAGGGTAGCAAATATGTCAAGGGCTTTTCCTGTGGTGAATGATAACAAATAGATATGATCATGGTTGATAAAACATTTTGTCACATGTTTTCAAACAAAGCCTCTTTCAGTATTTGTTTATTGAGCGGGCTCTTTGTAGAGAAATACTATCTGTGACAACTTTAATGATTGAATGTATTTTTCTTTTTTACATTTCTCTTAGGATCTATGCATGCATCATGTGCATGAGTATGTATCAATTCTCATGTGACATGTTGTAGAATTAGTGATATTAACTGTATAATTCATTCTAGTTATATGAAATGAGTTGTGCAAATATTTTTGCCACATTTTCTGAGATTGAAGAGAATACATGTTTTCTTTCTTTCTTTCTCTCTTCCTTTCTTTTATCTTTACTAGGATTTGTGTATACTTTCTTTTTCTGCTTCATTTAGTAAACAAACCCAATTGAAATGTGAGGTTCATGACAACAGTTGCATTGGTCTAATCTGTGTGGTGAACAATTATGAGGTTGTGAATTCATTACAAATGAGACAAATTTTAAAAGGAAAATCGAATTGACACCCGATCTGATAAAAATTGGTATCAGATAATTAAATCATAGCTTATTTTCTGGAGTGAAACTTTTTGAAGAGTATCTCTTGCATCTACATATATAGTTTCAAATTTCAAATCGAGTCTTGTAACTTTTTGTTACCATCTCATGATAAATAATAATAATAATTTTAATTCTTGTAAAACACGCATATCACATTATATAATGACCATATGCACTTCCAAAGAGCTTTGGAAATGTTTACCCTCGCTTTAGCTCTGGCAGTCGTTATCAGTGCATAGTGAATGTCAAGGTATAATCCTACCAGTTACCCATTTACCTCACTTGGGTTGAGTGTGGCAATTGTAGATTAATGTCTTGCTAAGGGACATTATAGTGCCGCGGCGGTACTCGATCCAGGGAAAAAATTGATATTTATTTTTCGGAGGCTACTTTTCAAGCTTGTTCTGCATAAAAATAACACTCTTAAATTTGTTTTGCATTGAACTCTATGCAAATTTACAGGGGCTCTTTTGGGCATTTCAGGGGCAAATTCGCCCTGAGCCCCCGTGTATTATTTTCACTGACTCGAACCGCAGACCTTGTGATCTGGTGACATATCCACTCGACCACAACACCTTCACAATGAACAATGGATGTTTGGCCTCGTTGTTTTGATATAGTTTCAATATGTTTCTTTTTCATTTCCCGTTTGAATTCAGAAACTTGCAGGAAATTGTGTGGTAGTTGAATGTGACTTTGCCACGGCCCAGCCTGTAAGAGGGCCTGATGGGAAATGCAAACCAGTTCCTAGAGGTGAGTCAGACAATGATTGTTTATTCGACACAAATTGTGTTCCTCATCCCCTCTGTTTTGTGGGTGAGGAATTATAGCTTTTTACTTTCATCAGAATTTTTTTTTTTAATAATAATTTTATTAATTTATTAATTTTTTTTTCTGTCTTTCATGAGAACAGATACTATTTGACTTAAATTTTGTTCCAATTTCTCTCTTTTGTTGGTAAAGGATGGAATTGAATTGAATTTATTCACCACTTTCATAAAAACATGCTAAGTAAAAAAGGGTTATCTTTTGTCTTTTCTGAAAAGAATGTTGACTATTTCTTTGCACATTATGAGTTCCTCCGTCTCTCTGTTTTCTGGATGAGGGATCCACTCTTCTTTTTTGGTGAGAAAAATGTTTATTAGACTCAAATTGTGTTTGACGTTAATTCTCTCTGTTTTGTGGGTGTGGGATGGTAGCTTTAAATTTGTCTTTCAACAAAAGCATCACCTTTCTATTCCCAGATGTTGACATTAAAAACATGAAACCTCCAACTGACAGCCATTACTTCTCATGATCATGTTTTTGTGCAGATTTGTTGTATTTCCCTCTTTTAGGGATGGGCGTGGGTTGGAGGTGATATGTTTGTTGAAGGATACAACCACCTACCTCTTCTACAAAAGTACAGATTCATATGTAGTAAGCCCTACATGTATGTATAAAATCAGCTCAAAAAGCATTCACTTGGCAGTCTGCCATCTTGACAGTGAAGAAAATAAAGGATAACATGTAATTATTGCATACATATTACATGTATGGAACACAAGCTGGACTTTTGTTCCTTGCACACCCTTTTTGTAAATGCATTGTCCTGGAAAAGGACACAAATAAATCTAAGTTGGCCTTCACCCTTATGGTTCTGTGAGCAAGATTTTGTTGTTATCCTTTAATTTCTATTGAGTACTCTGAAACTGATGATCCACATAATGCCAGATAATATTTGTTGTTAGCTGAACACACATTATGTTTAATAGGCAATACTCCCCTATCAGCCTATGGTCTGTAAGGACACAATAGTCGAGGAGTTCTGATAATGGAACTCGATAGTAGTATTGGAGTGAGCTTTAAGACATGCATCTACCCGGACATGTTACTTTAATGACCTTCACCCCGATGGCATTCAAGTAGGCTCAAATGTAATCTGGGAACCAGGCAAAGTAATGTTTGACTTATACATTATAAAAGGATTATAGCCATCCCTGAATTCCCTGAAATCAATGATACAGTTATTTACATGCTTTCAATGTGTATTGTAAATAACGTTTATCGAGTAGTGTTATTTAGCTCTTTATACATAAATCACAACAAATTTGTTGACTTCTAGCCACTGAAATCTACATGTACATGTTCCATGTCAGGGCTAGCCATCACCACCCTTCTCCCCCCTCCCCCTCTTTACTTTGTATATGATTACGTTTTATGTACGATTTTGAAATGGTTGAATAATTTGAAATTGAATTGAAATTGAAAAGTAGTAAGTACATGTAGTCCATGGCCCCCGTAACACAAAGCTTAGCAATTTATCGTAGCATTGATCACCATGTGTGCGATCAATTTCCCAAAATCAATTGTACAATCATTTACTATTAAAGCTTTGTTACTGGCCCAGGCGGGTCAGTTCTTGATATATAGCATATAGCCTTAATTTATGTGAATATGTATAGAAAATATAAAGTTAAAAGAAGCAATACAATTATCAAATGTAACAATGACTAATTCCACCTACCGGTACACGTATCAGCCATCAGTTTATGTACATGTATGTACAAAACATTTACCTGATTACTCTAACATTATATGAATCTGAGTTGAAATAGATGATATACAATAATGTACTAAACATCACATAGTTATTACAATTCCAGCCACTCATCTTGTTCAGCTTCAAGGGGATTTGAACATTTTAACAGTCATATTGCCATAGCAACAGTTCTGTTGATAACCACACTTATGCAATAATGCTGTCTGTATCCAACAGATTTCAAGGTTTTATCCGCTTAAAGGGCAATCCAACCTTTGCATTGTTTCCAATATCATAAGCTGATTAATATGGAAGCAGAAAAATAAGAGAAACAGAATGGCACAAGTTAGAAATAAATTGAGCCAAAATGTATGGGAACCTAAGGTTGGCCTGGGAATTTGTTCATTTGGGCGTGTGACATTAGACAAGGACAATTCTCCCATTTGAAAATGCCATATACATGTATATATTTGTACATTTATAGCCAATGTTCTACCTGTATGAAAGTGTGTGAAATTTATTGTTTTCTCATTTGTATTTTATTTGTATTTTGTCATTATTTGACTACATGTACATGTTCAAGTGTATCACTTCAGGTAGACTAGCAGTAGATATAAGTGGATATTAATAAGAATTACCTTGTTTAGATGAATTAAAAGAACAAGGTTAAAATTGCAAATGTGTTTTCTAGGTGTAACCTGTCAACAAACACTATTTGCTGAAGAGAATGGGAAGTACAGGTATTGATTCTCATTCAGTTTTCATGAAATATACAAATGATGCTCTTTTTAAAGAATCCAAATCATTTCTTGTAACAATGTCCCCTAGGTGAGACAGGGCTGATGCTGTTCAAATTGGACAACTTCAACAAGTTTCTTGGCTATCGTGGTCCCTCGCAGCAGACCCAGAATAAACTGGTCCATGACGTTAAGAAGATCGGTGACCTGTTCTTCAATAGCGGTGACCTGATGATGGTCGATGTAGATGGCTATGTCTACTTCAAGGACAGGCTAGGCGATACATTCAGGTAAATATTCAGGGTTCTCCTTTCAAGGGATTCTGTATCTTTGTCTCGGATTCTGAAACAAAATCCTGGATTTAGCTCATGCTGCAATGATGATTATAAACCTTTAGGTCAGTCAGGAACCCCATGACTGTTACAAGCCAATCGCCTGTCTGATTATCGAGATATTTATGATTGGAAATCAAAATTTAAAAATTTGTTTTCCTAACATTCTTTATAACACTACAGTCTATTGGGGAAAATGAGTATGGTAAAACCGGTCGCTCAAAGATTTTTAATTTTTTAGGCATTTCATGATCATTTTGAAGCGCAATATTTTTAGGGCTTCAATATTACACCATATCACAGACAGTGATAACACGTAGGGCCATGCATCTCAGATTTAACATTGTTAAACGATGCCTTTAAACATGAATCAAACTGGTCACTCAAGTGGGGACAGATTGTTCAGAGCACCCAAGTCAATAGATCAACAGCCATCGACATCAACAGCTAGCAAAACTGAAGCTAGTTTAATAAACCCTCAGAAAAAAATTGTCAAGAGGAAAATAAAACCAATATGTCTATCTTTTCGACTGTTGGTTTGTTGGGATGCAGCCCAGACTGTTTGGGTCGGCTTCTAGTTGTAAACAGTCAAATCCAAGCTACACATATTCAATATGGGGGGGGGGGGGGGGTAGACAACTCTTCAACCGTACCTTACCAAGGAAACAACAGGGTTTCAATGAACATCCTGAATACCATTTTTGTTATGAATGAAAATTGCTTGATAGAGAATAAAACCAGCAATGACAATCCTAAGCATATGACACTGGATTTATTATCCATCTTTTCCCACAATGTTCAGTATGAAGAGGTCCCTAGTTTGTGACCCTGCATCAAAATTTGCCCCCCAAAACTTTTTAGTTTAGGGTTGCATGATTATTCAGGAGAATCGCAGCAGAGAAGATTTTCCAGTCCCATAGAATGCTTCTTTTGATAGAGAAAAAGTTGTTTAAAGTCTATACTGTAGTCACTCTGCCTTCCAAGGCCTGGGGAGAGGTGACAAAAGGAGGATTGAAACTCATAAGAAATTTCTGTGAAGGGATAATCAGATTGTCCTCAAAATTGGCATACTAATTCAGCACATCCTGTTCTTTCTTTCTTTAAAGTTGATACTCTAAGCAAATAAATGTCCCTTAATTTGTTACCTACGGCAAGTATATGTTATTTTTAAGTTTTTCAATTACTTAGTATATCACAAAAAAATTCTGTCTACTCGAAATCCTCAATTGAAATGTCTAAAATATCCGCCTCTCTTTGCATAGAAAATCAGTCACGGCGCTTGTCTACTATTTATGACCTCACGTCCGGGAGAGAGTATATTCACGTACCCGGATGTTCCATAGCAAACATGTGCAGAGTGATACGATTTTCTGCATATTTTTGTTTCAAAGGCTGAAAAGTCTAATAAATCATAATTCTATGTACAATTCTTTACCTTCCCCTAGTACTTCATAGTATTAATATCAATTCCCCTTTTTAAAAATTATGACATATACATGCCAACGATGTGCTATTAGTCGATATTTTCACCATGTATAATTTTTGTTTTGGTGTTGAAATCGGCCCAGGCACGGAGTGAACAGTAGCTGTCTACCCATGCACAGTTCATTACCATACACTACAGCGATCTCTCGATGGTTTCTTCTTCCTTTTTCCCATGTCTTTCGCCTTCCTTGGCCCTGAACATCCTTCATCTACCAATTCTGACACCGGTAGTCAGGAGCAAGTCTTTGTTAGTTGTTTTTCTTAGCTGGCAACGTCGCTTTCATTCTCTTGCAATTGCCGATAAACATATAACTAGCGCACGTACGTTCCATCACAAGCAAGCAGCGCCTAGAGCAGCGGCTTGGTCTTACCTCCCGATTCTGCTCGCTTCACGAACGTTCATGCAAGAGCCGCATCACTCGCCAAAATATTATAGAGGAAGCGCGCTTGCATGATCTCGTTCAAGTTTGATATTTTACAACATAAAATGTTTAACTGGTACTGTATCCTTTTTTGAGGCAGTCACACACATCTATGATAAGTACTATCATAGTTCTAGACCTATTCGTTTTTACAAAACTGCTCATGTACATCATTCTGATGACAATATAATGCATCCGCCTATTCATAAGTGCACGATTTAACTTTAATTCCTAAGCAGTAAACTCGTCTTAAATCTCTACCAAATAGGTGAATATGAGGATATAAAAAGAAATCAGCGACTGGAAAATGTTGCTTCGTTATTCTTCATTCAAATGAAAACAGAAAATCCATCAAATATACTCCTTAACAACAACAAATCTAAGCTCTGACAGGATAGCATTTACGTAGGGATATCACTGCCATTCACTCTCACTGAGCCCATGACTCCCGTTCGTGACGTCACGGATAGAGGCCCGACTCTACGTGCACTTCCGGGTTTCAGACTTAGATATTTTGGTAGAGTTTACTCGAATAAATTCATTATTCTAAACTTGTTTTGTCGGGTGGACACCATTTGGTGTTATTATGGGGGTTAAAAGCTTTCTATTTATGTAATTATCTCAGTATTTGGGATTGTCTTAGAGTATCAACTTTAAGGAAACAATGTAATAGCTTACTCTGTTTTAAAGTTATTGGAGATCAACAGGAGTACCAATGCTTGTACATGTACAGGTATATACAACAAAAAACAAACTACTAAAACAAACTCAAAATCAGTAAAAGCATAGGTCAACAAAATACCACATTTATATTGCATTATGCTTTCAAATTTTGATATTACATAGAAAAAAGAATATTCTTTCTGGAAAAACTATCATTTGACTATCTTGACCAAATACACCTTTATTGAGCTCTGACTACCACACTATTCAACTTGGTGGTTTTGTGGGGCAGAGTCACATTGGATTACATTCTAAAGTTCAAGAACATGATATTGAGGAACAATACCAATCGTAAAATGAGATGATTACTACTACCGGTAATAAAAAAGGCTTTTTCTGAAGAATAAAGAGTAAACATGAAGAATGATTTATCGGGTATTGAACAAACGGCACTCCTTTGAGTTCTTCCTCTGAATGTTACCCTCTTAAAAGGGTTGATTCAATACTTCAGTTAATCTTCTGAAGAAGATAAGTTTGATGTTCAATAAACCGCATTTGTTATAAATAGTTTTGTGTTGATTCAAACTTTTATTACTAGAGATAACATTGACATAAGCCTAAGTGAATTCCTATTGTGTTGATGATAATGCGTAACAAAGCGGGACTTGAACATGTAGGTCTACACTGTACCTTCCATCTGTTTTTGCCTTATCATGTGTTTGGATTAGATTATCAGTTGTTTGCTTTGTTTATGAAAGGGTTGAGGTTAAGTGAACTAGATTTGTATCAATTCTGTGTAAATCTATTATGATGAGCTCCCCACTTTTAATACAGGAATATTGCTTGTAAACGATAGTGCTGATCCTTTCGTGAAAAGAAAGACAACCATACCTTTCTTATCTAGGCCCCCTTGCAGAAAACTAAATCATTGATAGTAACTTTGCCATTCATGGTAACTTCCATGAAAACCTTGATTTGATTGACTGTTTGGCAATGTTGCCACAGTAATTACATGTACATGTAGTATTGATGGCTAAGTTACCGTCAGTGGTATTATATGGCCCTCGGCCCTCATCAGATAAGGAACTATCTTCTTTAAATATCGCAATAGCGTTGCGCATAGCAGACCTGAAGGAACCAATACTCTTGCTCATTTGACGTTCAGACTTTGGGGGCCATCTTTTATTTTTTATTATTATTGTTTTATCTTATTTATTTATTTACATATTTATTCATTTGTTTTTCTTTTTTAATTTAAAAAAAATTATTTATTAATTTTTTCCTTTTTTTTTGGGGGGGGGGGGGTTCTTTTTGGACATGCTGCATTACAAGCAAAATGTCATATTAGACCTGCCTATGCAAAATTTTCATTATAATTAGATCATAGATCTACCGTAATGATAAGAACCACTTTGAATAATACGTGTATATTTGTGTAATCATTCAACAATACAATGTGATGCAGGCCCATTACATTGCATCAACAAAATTCCCGGTAGTCTAAACATTTCACAAATGATTGTATATGTGACAATGTTATAACAATACTTATGTCTAGCTGATAAGGCCAGGTTACTGTACTGTGTAAATATCTAGCCAACCATTTCATTCAAATATTTGTGCAGTGATGTGAACTCTCAGAGTTCGCATTGTACAATCAATCCGACCATTTATTGAGATTAGGGGTCAAAGGGTTGCTAATCATTGTTGTGCTGTATGCATTGCGAAGTGGCTATTTTTGAAATATGTACATTGTCAATTGAAGTATCGATGTAATAGTTGTTATCTTGAGGTTATGTATAGTATGCACATTGAACCTTTTTCTATTTCATAAGGACGTCCTGTACATAATAAAAGGGGAATAATAATTCACCTATATTTTTCAATATTTTAGTGTACCACCCATTCAAAAGTTTTCTCTTCTCCACCTCTCTCACTCTTGTCTTTCACTCTTTTGCTTTCTCTTTCTCTTTTCTTTTTTTTTACAATTTTTTCCTTTTTCTTTATCTCTATATTTTATTTTTTCTCTTCCTCTCATTCACTTTCTATCTCTTTCTTTCTCTCCCACGCACTCTCTGTTCATCTATCTCTTGCTCTTTCCCTCTCTCCCTCTCGCTCTTTACCAGTGACCCTGCCCCCTCCCTCTCTTAGTTATTCCTTTGTCTTATATACTTTTATTAACTTTCTTTCAGGTGGAAAGGAGAGAATGTATCGACGACGGAAGTATCAAGCGTCATGAGTAGATTATCATCATTGTACAATCAATCTGACCATTTATTGGGATTAGGGGTCAAAGGGTGTGGTAGTCATTGTTGTGCTGTATGCATTGCGAAGTGGCTATCTTTGAAATATGTACATTGTCAATTGAAGTATCGATGTAATAGTTGTTATCTTGAGGTTATGTATAGTATGCACATTGAACCTTTTTCTATTTCATAAGGACGTCCTGTACATAATAAAAGGGCAAGGATAATTCACCTATATTTTTCAATATTTTAGCGTACCACCCACTCACAACTTTTCTCTTCTCCACCTCTCTCACTCTCCTCTTTTTTTTTTTCTTTCTCTTTCATTCTTTTTTTTTCTTTCTCTTTCTTTCTTTTTTTTTTCTTTCTTTCTGTTTTTTCTCCATTTTTTTCTTTTTCTTTATCTCTATATTTTCTTTTTTCTCTCTTCCTCTCACTCTCTTTCTCTCTTTCTTGTCTCTCTCTCTCTCTCTCTCTCTCTCCCTCTCGCTTTTTTCCAGTGACCCTGCCCCCTCCCTCTCTTAGTTATTCCTTTGTCTTATATACTTTTATTAACTTTCTTTCAGGTGGAAAGGAGAGAATGTATCGACGACGGAAGTATCAAACGTCATGAGTAGATTATCATCCATAATGGAATGCAACGTGTATGGGGTAGAGGTACCAGGTAACTACAGATTACAAAATTATATTTTTCTTCTCCATTTTGACACCTTCCTTATTTGATGTATGAAATGAAGGAGAATTTTACCCTTCAAATTAAACGCAAGATTCATGTATAGTGGAGACTGGAGAGTCTGAGGGTAAGAAGAAGAAGAAGGAAGAGAAGGAGGAGGGGAGGGGAAGGCAGGGATGCCAATTTTCAGGCACTTGGCACATTCTTTTCAGACCATATTTTAGGCTTTTTTGTGTACAAAATAACTCATTCTAGGTGGTTTTCGGGCTCTCTGATCAATTCTAACTGGCATCCCTGGGGAGGGGGAGGGGGAGAAGGAGAGGGAGAGAGAAAGAGAGAGAGAGAGAGAGGGAGAAAGAGAGGGAAGGAGGAGGAGGAGGAGCCGGCTGCTTTAAAACTTCTAGAACTAGATCTCACTCCTGAAGACGGGCAGTCAACCTGTCCGAAACGTCGGTCTACTCTCCTGCTCCTGCTCTGCAACTCTACTCGCCGACTCAAGCCAGCTTCTCTCATCTACTCTACTCTCCAACTCAATCCAGTCTTCTACTCAAACCTCTCATCCTGTCTACAACTTTCTGGTTTACAGTCCTTTTCAGGACTATACTCACTTCCGAAAGATACTCTTCCTTCCAACCTCCACTTTCTCGCCTTTCCATTTCACTTCTATTTCTATCCACCTTCCTTAGTCCTTCTAGGACTTTACACATGGTGTACAGTAAACCTCTTCCGCGATTGTTCATACCACCATGCAAACCTTCAAACATCATCTAGATCTTGCATGTTATAATCTTATCATTTTCCATTCTAATTTCTCAGGTTGTGAGGGAAGAGCAGGAATGGCTGCAATCGTCCTCCACGACGGTGACAGCCTAGATCCCAAGCACTTCTTTGATCACGCTATCAACCACCTCCCGGACTACGCATGCCCCAAGTTCATCCGTGTCATGACAGAGATGGACATCACCAACACCTTCAAGCACAAGAAGAAACAGCTGGTCAGCCAGGGATTCAACCTCGAGATGATCGCCGACGACCTCTACGTTGTCGACAAGGTCAAAGGTTCCTACGTTCAAATAAACCCCAGCATCATGGAAAGTATACAGAGGCAAAGCTACAAACTTTGAGTGGACATGCATCTTTTTAGGTTGAATTTCTTTCTAATACTGACTTTATCAAACAGTTAATATTTGCAGATTTTTACTTTCCAGGACTGAGAGATTGGACATTTCTAAATCGATCTTTTCATAATTCATCTTTCCTTGATGTGTTGGAGTACTGCAAATGAGACCACTTTAATACTTATGTATGAAATACAAACACAAATGTTTTCACTGATCTCTCTCCTGTCCCTTTGCCCTTTCATTTTATATATATTGGATTTTATCACCAACAAAAAGGGCAAAGCTACAAGAAACAAGAGGTGCTTACAAAAGTCATAACTTGTTATGATGCTTAGAATATCAATTACTATGAAGGCATTAGTGTGTTTTGCTGCTTATCTTTCAATTTGTAAAGTTAACTTTGGTAAAGAAAGCTGCCATTTTAATGTAAGTACTTGCGCTGTATTTTTTTCCTGATGAGGGCTGCATGCAGTGTCTTTCTTTCAGTTCCACATTGCGTCTTATTTTGTTTATGGTTCCTGAAATTCCTAGTTGGAAAAATGAAAATATTTGTGCCATAATTTCTACACTTTGCTTCACAGTTGATTAATATTCCTGGCCACTGTGCAGTTGAACAGGGTTTTACCAAGCTTAATCATAGCTCGAATAAAAGTGAATATTCATTATTGAACATTTGTTACATGCATGAAACCATACTCAAAATACAGGGTATCATTTGATTTTAATATCATTTGATTTTAATATCAAGGAGATGAACACATTGTGTCTTTTTCATAATCAAGATCAGGGCCCCGTCTTACAAAGAGTTGATATCAATAGCAACTTATTTGCGATTGATATCAATCGCAACTATGTACATTAGAGATAGGAGACTGCAAACTTGCGATTGATTGGAGGACTTACGATTGATTTGGATCAATCGCAAGTCTTTGTAAGACGGGGCCCAGGTCTTTTTAATCTTGTATAATTATTACAATTGTTTCAGTTTGCATATTTGATATATATCTTGTCATTATGCTATGGTATTTTATTGAGGTTTGTGTTTCATATGTAAAATGTAAAAAAAGAGAAGATAAAAAAATGAAAAACAGTATTGATTGATAGGAATGTAAATTTCAGTCATGAATGACAATGAAACGCTTAAATTGAAGCTCTACCGATTATTTGATTGCAGTATTTTTAGATTCAAGTCCACTTGATTCAAACATTTTTTTCTAATAACTTGTACTTGTTTCACAAATATATGTCTTACTTCACAAGATTCCATACTCTTTTTATTAAAACAAAAACAACACAAAAAACAAAATCGAATTTATAAAAATGTATCTTTAATAAGAATTGTGGTTTCTGAGGCAATGAAAGCAATTGAAGTGGCTGAAATTTTAACAATGATTTACTGATAATATTTGTCATCTTCATTACTGCCAAACAAAATTAATCTTGATAATTCTTTTTCTTTTTCTCTGTATACCTGTATTTGGAACATAACCCCTAAGATCTTTTGCTCCATGTCTCCTATAAGAGAAGTTTTACGAACACGTAGGTCACATTGTCAATATGACTCTACCGCAAATGGGATGTTCGACAGTAGATTTTTAATTTGTTCCAAGATCACAAAAAGCTTTGAAATGCTGGCAATGCAAACAACAAAGTTTTAATAAATAACTAAACAAATGAATTATATAAAAATAACAATATGATAAGTAAATAAAAGTGATAATGACACAGCACTTGTAATGCACACGTATTGATCCTAGGAGATTCTTGAGAGATAGAGTCAGAGAGAGAGAGAGAGAGAGAGAGGGAGGGGGAGTCAGAGAGAGAGGGAGAGAGACAGACAGACAGACATACAGAGAGAGAGAGAGAGAGAGAGTGTGTGTGTGTCAGAGAAGCATGTATTCTCTGTTAAAATATAGAAATTAATGCTTTTCTGGCTTTCAACAAGCGATATGTCAAGATATCACAGATGCACAATCATGTCGTCTACACAAAAATTATAACTGTTATTCACATATTTGTTATAAATCTAAAATAGGGATTGAAAGATTTTTGTTGTTGATACAGCTTTAATGTTCTTGTTACAACCCACCAATGACTGGCATGAAAATGCATATGATGGTGTCTACAGCTCAGGGAGACTATGGTAACCATACCAATCTTAATAATCTATATTATGTACTCATGTTTTGTAAAGCGTTCGGTGGCCTGAAGTACATGTATATCTATTTGTGTTTTATAAAAGTATTATATATTTACCTAAGCATGTATATATTTATATCATTATGATGAATCAAATTTTGCTCACTCCAAAGCATTGTTGTATGTTCAGGTTGATGTTGTACTCGTGGATTTCACAAACGTTTGATATGATTATTTTCTAAATGATACTATAAAACTATATTTTTCACAGGAGCATGCATTATACTGGTATGATTTAATTGTCAGGTATGGTGCGATTGTGTACGATTTTAAAACCTGTATATTTTCATGAATATTGTTTTTATATCTCTTTCCAAAGGTTACAGTGTTCTCTGCCTTACGAATGAAATTCAGGGGAAAATCCACCACACAAGTTCTTTTATGGTTAGTGGATTAGGCTTGTTGCATATTTTGGACTCAACATGAAGCAAAATTATATCTTTGTTTCAACAAAAAAAACTGCCAAAGAATGATTTCTGATATTCAGTGTAAAATAATGTTTTTAAATTATGTATCTTTTCTAAGGCCAGGAAGCAATTTATTGCAAAATGTTTGAGATCAAGTTGTTGAGAAGTATGAGTATTTGCACAGATTCCCCCAATTGGAAGACATACTTAAAAGTATGTAAGGTTAACAAATGAGGCACAAAAATTAATACTGGTACCGGTAGTCTTTTCAAACAAGTTAAGGTTTCAATGTAAAACTTGAAAAATAAGGGGGGGGGGGGGGGGTGGGGAGTTATACACTTAACAAGAAAACGTGTCACAATGTCGGCCATTGGAAGCAATTGCCATTGACAGCAAGTATACTGTAAATGCTAAATGTGTTTGATGTTTGTGCTTGTTTCAATGAAGTTGTGAACAAAGTTCATGAGTTCATCAAGTACTGTATCATAAAGGTGAAGTAAACCATAAGTTGCAGGTACTGAAAGCAGAAAAATGTATGAAAGTTGGATATCAATCAAGCAAAGGTTACAGTGAGATAGGAACTGTTAGGGTAGCCTAGTACTGCTTTTACCTACAGTTTTTCTACAAATTTCAAGTCCAAGTTAATCTAGAAGTATGTACGATGGATAAGCAAAAACTAAGTAGCATTAATGGTGGGAAATGACAGCATTGCTTGAGTATACACAAAAAGTACGCCTACGCAAAATTCTTGCATCTCATGAGCTTTCTCTTCGGGTGCAGTGGTGATATATAAATCAATGAATATCTGATTTGGTGAATATTAAATTTGGGATATTACACGAGTTGTGAGATATTTGTGGGAGTTGTGGGATAGTTTATGTGTTTGAAGATCAAATGTGTACCAGTAAGCCATATTCATATACACTTGCTCGTAAAGTTATAATTGTTGTTTTTAACCTCTTTATGAAATGATTGTGACAATTAGATTTATTCTGGATAAATAAAGTTTATATTTCCTCACATGGCAGAACTTTATATGTCAAGGAAAAAAAGATCACATTTATTTCATGAAAAGAGGTAATCATTGTTAATCAACAAATTTATTCTAACTTTATGCACAACAATTTTTAATTTAGTGAAATAGAAAGAGATGTCCAAACCACCTGTCATAATGGTATTTCGTATTGAATAATGATGATATCTAGTCTTCATATATTTGTTGCATTTCGTAGTTTAAGAAACAAAACTTGTACTCGTCTGGTTTTCCACTTCGATTGTAATTCTGCATCTCACATTTTTTGAGTGAAGTTGTATTTTGTATGGGTATTAATAAAATGGAGTATCATATTTTAATAGCAGCTCTGAGATAGTTGGACCGTTGTCTTGTTTAGGCCCTATGTGACGGAGTGATGTGAGTGAATATCTGAATTTATAAGAGGGTATTTGTCAGCGAGTAGCATATTGGGTGAAAAGGTTTCAGGTGTTAGGTGTTAGGTGTTATTCAAACGCAGAAAATTATGTGTTTTGGATCACGATTCAAATCTCACTTTTGTTGCCACCCATCATACTTAAAAAACATCTCACTTTTCGACAAGTGCTGTTAACTCGTTTTGTTCACTTGCAAAACATTTGGCTTAATAACTGGGACTGTTAAAAAAAGCAATGCATTTTTAATAAAACATTTAGGTTCACACACAAACACACACACACAAAAAAGTGAGATTCTGATCTCGATTCAAAATTCCTTTTTTTTTTAATTTCACAAATTATTGTGTGTGCCCCCACTATTGCATAGATTGTCTTAGCTGCGCGAATTGGACATGGAGGCAACATGAATGTTTGTGAAAGGGCCAGACTTCACAGGAGCAAAGGTAGATAGAGCAAGAGGAAGAAGACAGAGAGTGAATGAGGGAAAATGGGAGAGAAAGAAAGATACAATTGAAGAGAGAAGGAATAGGGGAGAAATCAATAGTATTGTTGCAATGCTTTGGGGGCTGCTTTCTTACTTAATAGGATTTTACCAGGGGTAGCACAAGTGCCCCCCCCCCTCCTCTCCCTACCGATTCACTACTGAATTCAATAATTTATTGATTTAATAGATGATGAATCAACAGTCAATGATAATCACAGACCACAAACGGATTCCATGGCTTAGAAAACATTTTGATTTTTGTTCTGTTATTTAATTTTATTATATTATTTAGAGAAGACAAAGAATAACAGATGAATGTCTCTCTCAGTACAACCTGCGCACAAGTATTATTATGAAGGACGCCAGCTACGGAGCAAGGGCAGATAGGCCACAAAGCTCTCCGGAGAATTAGGAAGAGGAAGAAGAAAAAGATCGTGTACATACTAAATGTACGTACCGATACAAACAGATCGAGGAGCACCGAGGCAAAAGAAAAACATAAAAGATACAAGATAATTTATTTGGTCTTTGAAAACAAGTTACATAGAAATTTGGTTTCCACTGGCGTTACAGTAATATTCAAGAAATACATAATTACAAGAAATATAGTCATCACGTTTATAGAAATAGATGAAATAAGGAACAAATACATGCAAAAGATAATGAAGCGACAAAAATGGTCATTGGTACTTCACATCATAAGTTTCAAAATAAGCCTTGGCCACGACCGACAGAAAAAATATTATGCGAGTGAATTACTATGTGTGTGTGAGAGAGAGAGAGAGAGAGAGAGAGAGAGAGAGAGAGAGAAATTTAGCCAGATTCCATCTTAATACAGCTTAATTTCCATCTTTCTTCGAAATAAGCAGCGGCTAGGTTTATTATAAATTGTCGTATAATTTACATGTATATCGCAATTATTTAGGTAGGCATAAAAAAAATACTAGCCTACAATATTGCTTGAAGACATTTTACTTGAAAATTAGGAATAATTATGTATCCCAACAAAAAAATTGCAATTTTAAAATGTGACCTAAAACCAAAGGGGGCTAGGCATATGGGCAAATATTTCACAAATTAGGTTTTCACGATCTGAAATAACTTCATTGTTACATGGTAGTAAGCGGCCAGAAAAGCTTGATAATATAGTAGGCCTACAATTGTACTATAAAATTAATCACGTGAAAATAACAGCGTTTACAGTATTCGATACAAGTCGGCCTGTAATGTAGTTCAGTTTCAGTTTATTATAGTATTTTCCTATAGGCCACATAGCCACCTACTATGTGCAAACATTGAAATAGGCGTTTTTAGCTCAAGGGCCGTCCAGGCTCGGTTTATTGTACAGCGAGATTGATGTAGACAAAACGAGTTACGTACAAGGGCACTCCAGTAATAAGGACTTTTAGATTCGCACGAAGAAAATGGGGATTGCTACGATCGACGTCCTTTTAATGCACTGCCTTGAATGGAAGTCACACGTATCAGTCCACGCATATCTTAAAGTCCCTAATATAAAGCATCCATGGATGCATCCGATCCGCTGGCTACTACGCGCGCGCACCATCGCACACACTCATGCATATGCATCAGTTGAAGTAGAGCATCGCCAATTGTACGATGATAACACGTTTATGTGATTCAATTGCAAATTCTCTCGCCAATATTACGTGCTGAAAGCAAATTTGTTAAGACTATTTTATTACAATAAATGTGGTATTGTATATAAGGTATCATAAATAGATGAGCCCAGAATTCGGGTAATATTTAAGGATTTGAGAATACTAACCATTATATAAAGAACTTTCATTATAGAAGAGTATATGAACATGTACTATCATCCAAGCAGACGCGGTCCGGAGGTGATGGCATATACCCACATTGATACTTTGAATTTTCTCTAATGGAATAGTCTGATACTTACGTCATCACCACTCATTGACCGTTTTGGTCCGAAAATGCAGAATATATCCCAGTATTATGAGAAATATAAGAAATAGGATATTTCTCTAGCTACTGCCAGTTCTATAGTGTAAGAAATTGATTGATTACTACAATAATTGTACGTAATTTGAAGTGAACAAAATAGTAGTTACCAGTCGTCAAATGTGATGGTATATATCTATTTACTAAGTGGACCCGATGTATGTCAATGTATGTGGATGGGTAGGTTTATCGTGTATCTAACCGAGGAGCTTACCGAACTATCTATAAAATGGTTTACATTGTAATAATTGTAATAATGATAACAAAATAATTAAAAAAAACGATTAAAGATAGAAAGGAACTGTAAAACAAAAAAGCTATGCATTTTTGAAAACACTGTTATTCAAGAAAACGAACTAAGTTAAGATGCTACGGTGTTTTTTTAATTGATTGTGTATAATTGTTTGATTTGTTCAAAAGCATATTATTTATCAATAAATTCATTTTCCAAAAAAATGATAACAAAATGTAGGCACCTTTCAAGAAAATCACGAAAAACAGAATGTTAAAATCGATTTTGTTTGTTATGTCTTCAACTTATCAAACTATAGTTTTTCCTGGGTGACTCTTCTACTAAACTTGGTTCGCGAATGAAACTATAAAAATAGGATGGGGTGTTTTGTAAAAGGTTCTTAAACTCCCCCCCCCCCCCCCCAATCTAGTTGTTTTGTTCAAGGGGGATGCGCTAGGCACGACATTTCAATTTTCGAAAGGCTGTCACAATTTTACCAGATAAATAATTACCGAGGAAAAAGTAACTTGCCTAGAATGTATGTAGCTGTCCTTTAATATTACAATTAATTCATGCAAAACTTTAATGGTCACTATTATATACAGGATTTTCGCGTTAGGTTATTTCTTTTGCATGAGGTGAGGTTTTTCGGTACTTCTTTTTTTAGTTAACTGATATATAGTTGGCCGTAGCCCATGCATTAATAAAGCAACAACAATGATGTCGTAATTGGTGATGGTTTTAGCGAAATAGTAAATACTAACCAGGCTATGATAAGAGTATTTTATGGGAGCTATAAAGACAAGCAGGTTGTCCCCGATGAGCGCGGTCCGGAGGCAATGGTTGGAAAACTATATTGTAAAATTGAAATCTCTCTTGGAAAAGTCAGAAAAATGCCATAGCCACTCTTTGACCGTTTTTGTTTGCATGTTGTTGTTTTTTTACCGTTTTTTTTTTCTATTTCACATAGTCTTTATCCCCACGGAGGGCATTTACAGAAAGGTAGAGGTGGCGTTACTGGGGGTGGGGGGCATGAGGGTACAATTACCAGGCTAACCCCGATGATTTTGTAAATACAAAACACTCATCCGATCCTAGCAAAAACAAACAAACAAGCAAACCAGAGAATAAAATGTGTATATGTAATCATGGAAGTAATAATTAGATTTAAGGAAATAATTTATTTACTCAGCCTGTTCCGACAGCACTTGCGATTCTCTGAAATTGACATTGATGACGTCATTATTGGCCCTATTATCATGACAGCTGGCTAAATTGCCCGCAACGCCAATTCCCACCAGGGCACCTCTTACGTTCAGTGGACTTTTCCTCTTCTAATATTACGTCTTCTTAAGATGCTGTTAAAATCCCACGATGCAATCCTATGTGTGCCCCCCCCCCTCCCTGATATTCCAAAGGGGCGGTTAAAAAAGGGCAATCTGATCGGACTGATAGTACCTTTACTGTACTTGGAATTGAGCTTTTTTTTGTAGTCGTGCTGGAAAAAAAGAGCTTGTCAAGAGGCAACGGTAAGCATTTTCGACTTGTTTTTGTCATGTCTACACAAAATTTCAATTTTTCCTTTTTTTCGGGGAGGGGCTGGGCATGAATATATTCAACCGACTACGTTAAAACAACATTAACACATCTCCGAAAATATCTATAATTCGCAATGTTCAATCACATTGTTTGCAAAATCTTGTGTATGGGGAAAATATCAGAAAAAATTATGGACACGATAAAATCATAATTGAAGAGCTAAATCCTTTTTTGTCAAAATTGAGTTTTTTGTCTCAAAATACTCATTTCCTACAAGGAAACAAAAATTAGCTACAAAATTATGTTTAGTTCCAAAAGAAGCTGAATCCATGAAAAAAATATTTGAAAAATTCAGCAAAAATGAAATATATACTTGGTAGATTTTGTTCAAGAATTGGTCAAGACTAAAACACCTTTAACATAATATCCAAATATGAACATTACATTACTAAACGGAAAGTGGCAGATTAAAAAAGGTGATTTACTCGGAAATACCAAAAGTGGATTTAGCTCATTTTGGAATTAAACTTTTTATAATAATAGAGACAATCATCTATCAAGTTAACGAGCAATAGCCAATACGGTAGTTGCAATAATGATGAAACATTCCCTGTAGCCTGATGGTCAGACTTTCTTTTCGTCCCACCGTCATGTAAAAAAAAAAGGTCTCATGATACCCGAGATAAAGGCGGATGTAAGGGGCCTACGCCTCTCCGAGTTTGTTTTTTGGGTCGTGCATCATATTGTATAAAATATGAATTTGAGAGAAGCTACTTGTATTGTTTAACCTGTTAACGGGTCCACCATCCAACCTGTCGGGTATCACAATTAAACACCAAAACGGATCGGTTAGTGTTACAGTAATGGGATAGAAAAATAATGAGAAAATAATAAAGAATGAATGGATGAATGAATGAATAAATTAATAAGTAAATGCGTATCTTATTAACAATCCTAAATGAATGAAGGGATAACAATTAAAATAAAAAATCATAAAAAGAGATAAATACAAAAATAAACAAATAATGCAATACAAGTAACTAAGCGGGAAAAGGGAATGTCGGATATATGGATGCACATCTATGTAAAGATAAATCTAGTTTTCTTTTGTTCAAGGAAGAGAGAATCAATGATTGAGCGACCCACTCGGGAAATCTATTCAGGACCTAATTCTTCTCACGCATGCTTTATTGTACTAATCTTAAGTTTCAAGAAACAGAAGGCAATTTCTACTTTCTAGTTCTCATGTCGCCAACGATATGTAATCAGATCAACTTTCGCAGCTGCATCCGCATCGAAAGCCAACCGATATCACTTTATTTTGGTTTGTTTTCGACATGAATTTAGTTGTGTCGTAACAAAAACTGTTTATAAATCCTCTTCGTTATTCATTTGCAGATCCCGGAACGGACGAAATTCTGCCATGCGATATAGTTCCGTACTAATTCTGTATCTATTCGTCACCAAAAACATGGCCAAAAAAGGGGAAAACCAGATTGCATGTTTTTGTTTCTAGGCGTTGGGTAGTTCAGCAGACTGCTGCGATCAGCGCTGTTATGGGGTAAATTAAGATGGAAATGCATGCGTTCATGATTGAAGGAATCAATCCGGAGCTTAAAGGTAAAGACCAGTAATGGTCATGCGATTGCATTGTGAAAGAAACGTTGTGGAATCGATCAGAAAAGGTTGATCATCTAGCATCTAGCATCTGCAAGGTTCTGGAATCATCAAAATGATAAGAAATTTGGCCCATTCTTCGTAAAGTTACAAGCACTATACACAGAAAGATGTATATGGGACTACCCTATCTCTCTCACACGACCATGAGAGAAATAAATTTACCAAATATATGAATTAGTAGGCGGTTTCCCGGCAAATTTTTTATCATCATGTATTAGTCAAAACATATTCTTTCACATGATTGGTAATGAGAGCTTCCATTTCATTTTTTGAAATTGGGGCGTTACCAATACTGGTCTTTACCTTTAACTGATCGATTTCTTTGAGTGGATGGGATAAGATGAGTATATGTGATGTCTTAGGGTCGAGTGGTGGGCGCTGCGTTTCAAGATGGCTCCTACGATTTGCCTCGAGTGAGACATGTGGGGTTTCATATACATTCGATTGCTTTTCTTCTGTTTATTCTTTTGTTTTGTTTTGATGTATTATTATTATTATTTTTTTTTTTTTTCGTTGCTGCTGTCGATGTTCATATATAGAATAGATTATACGATAGAAAAGGATGGGGATAAAGTATTGTCGTCTTTTTTGTATTCTTTGAATGAAGGCGTTTAAGATATTTAAACAAAACTGTTTGGTTTTCCTATACAGCATAGTTCATTATTTGCTTACTTACATGAACTTTTTATTTGGCATTAAAGATTTTCCCGGGGTTCACATGCTAATAATGATATCACACCAATGGACTGAAAGATGATGGAAGCGAATAGGCCTAGTTGAAAATAAATGGGGGAAAATGAAAAAAATTACCATGTCTACTACTTTTCTACAAATGTGGATGAACTAATGTTGTTGCAAAAAAGGTGGAAAAAGGGTGCCTCGGAAATTTAAAAAAAAAAGGCGAAATGATTTGGCGCCCTCTTGAGTTGATATGCTGCAATTAAAAACAAAAAAATGATCTGCAAATTTTTGAAATTGTTTTCAATGTTTCATTTCATTATTGCTCGTCATATTTTCTCTCTCTCTCTCTCTCTCTCTCTCTCTCTTTCTCTTCTTCGTCTTCTTCTCCTCCATCTCCTACTTCTTCTCCTCCACCCCTTTTCTTTTTCTTCTCCTTCTCCGCCTCCTTCACCTTCATCATCCTCCCGTTCTACTCCCCTTCTTTTATTCTTCTTCTTTTTCTTCTTCTTCCCCTCCTCCTTCTTCTTCTTCTTCTTCTTCTTCTTCTTCTTCTTCTTCTTCTTCTTCTTCTTCTTCATCTTCTTCTTCTTCTTCTTCTTCTTCTTCTTCTTCTTCTTCTTCTTCTTCTCCTTCTTCTCCTTCTTTCTTTTCGTTGATGACGATGAAATAACCGACAATATGGCTCAGTAAAAGTCTTTTGTGCGCGTCTGCAGCGTCTGTTTGTTTTATTATTCACTTTCAACATTAAAAGTTGTCTCGTATATCATATTTAACAAGAGAACGCGTAATGAAAACGATGATGATGATAGACATGTAACATAAAGAAATATTAATGTGTCCTATGGGGATCATATCAATAAGCAAAGCGTGTAATGTTAAAGGTTACAATATATTATAAAATAAATTATAAGAGAGCAAGAGGGAGGGGTATGCGTGTGTCAGAAATCGAGAGTGAAAATGGGGGGGGGGGGGTATATTTTGCGTGCGATATTTTATGGCTGTACTTTTTAGACAGAATATCGATAAAACGATATGACCTTAAGAAGACAAACTGTATCGAGGAAATATAGAAAGATGGAGAAAGACAGAGAGAGAGAGAGAGAGAGAGAGAGATGTCGGGATGATATGACTGTGAACAGTAGGTGTTGTATTTGAATGGATGAAAGCAGATCCAACGCTAATGATGTTACTCCCGAGAAATGATGAATACAAAAAAAAATATAGACTCAATTTCACATCATGTATGCAATAGGACCTCACTAATTGAATAATTATCATAATAACAAGGTTACAATTCCCAACGTGATACGAAATTGAAGCCTTTAACGTAGACATTCATTGAAAATCACAACTATGGCCAATATTGTGTCATTAGAAACCAGGAAGCTTACAGATGACAATCGTATAAGCTTTGGGTCAACTAAGTTTCGGACAAAATATGTAGCGATGTGTCGATGACGTCACATTAGGTACCAATCCTGCGTAAGTAGGCGACGCCCTTTAACTATTTTTTCAGTGCAATTATTTCTCAATAATAAGAGTTTGATTGATTTTAAACATGAACGTATTACATCAAGGAAGTGATGCTGATGATAATTATTAGAATCTTTTGCTTAGAAATATTCAGGGCAAGGATAACTGATCAATTAATGCACCGCTGAAATATCAGCCTACTAAGGACTGAAGAGCCCGTCGAATTGTAGAATGGACGGTGTTTTTCCACATTGAAATGCTGCACATGCTTTGGTGTATGCAGCTGATTGATAATGGTGTCTTTCTTAAAAGCCTTATTGAAGCGTTAACTGATTCCTTTATTTTTGTATAACGCTGCATTTTTCATCAACATTAAACCATGTCCGGAAGTTAGAGAGATGCAATAGATCAAGTAGTTATGATGGCGCTGGTGATGTAAGAGGAGACGACAAAGCTGGCACTGAAAATGATTGTGTGCAAATGTTTTGGGACATCGTCTGCTTATGCTAATTCGGTATCTTTAGTGACGTCACAGATCTCGTAGTGTTCTGGGAGCTATTCAAGTGCGAAAGTGGGACGGTATTTTACCGTTTTTAAATTGATAATAATCCTTTGAATGTTTCCAAGCGGGAATTTTGATAATCGTGTTCGATTTTACCTTCCCTTATGCATTGCTACAAGTCAAATCAATATCCAAACTACTACTTTAACCAACCGCCATTTTTTGTAAATGAGTATTGATATTATCAACCGTGTTGTTATCTCTATTTCCGCTTTCTTCAGAGCAACAACCGTTGTCTATACTTCACAAAATAGTATAGCAATGCGCATTAGAAAAAATACAGAACAAAATAAACAATCTTCTCACATAAACTAAATTTTGAATCCTATAATGATTTCTAAATTATAAATATTTTTTTCTTGAAACTTTTTTTTTCTTTTCCCCTATTTTCAAAGCATTGTAAGTTATAGTCAATCTACAAAGAAGACTTAATTTCACGTTGGTGAATTAGAATAGCAATTCTATCTCTTAACATGTTTATCACCAGCATCGTAACTGCGTCTCTTTCTGTTTGACCGAAATCTTCGAGGTCTTCTCTCCTTCCGAGTATCCTTCACTCAGTAAGAGTGGTTAACGATTTTGATTCGCCTTGTTGATTACGTGAAACTATCTCTCAGGGACTATGGTGAACTTTAATGAGAGTTGTGAAACGAGGATGATGACGATGAAGCAGAAGGAAGAGAAGAAGAAGAACAATACGAAGAAGAACAAGAACAACAAGAACAAAAAGAAGAAAGAGAGGAAAGAAAGAAGAACAAGAACGTGAACGTGAACAACAAGAACAAGAAGAAGAAGAAGAACGAGAGTAAGAAAAGGAAGAAGAAGAGGATGAAGAAGATGAATCAGGTTTCTGACTCAGGGAATTGATAAAAATGTTATACAGTGCGTCCCAGAAAAAACGAAACCGAGAACTATCGATGTTTTATCATAACTTAATCACAATTATAATTAATAAATGACACATATTTGGAAAGCTTAGATCCTCCAGCTTAGATGCATAAGGTCTGACGTCTTCTTTGTGCATGGCTGATCGTCAACGAAGCGGAGTTAAGTCTTTTGTCAACTCTGTTCGTTGCAACGGCAGGCAGCCAGTGAAAATGAACTCGTTTGACCAAACTTTGGAAATGCAAGCATTACTTTAAACAAACATAACTTTGTTATTCCTGGCTCATTTTCCCTTATTGAGGTGTCATATGAAAGGGCGGAAACTGAACTTTTTAGAAAATTAAAGGCACACTGTCCTACTTGTAGCTACTTGCTCCCTCTATATAGAAAACTTCCCAAATCGGTGCCTGTTGGTCCCCCATGATCCTCTTTTTCTTATGTTAAATGAGAGCTGAGTTAATGAGATAGCCACCTGTCACAGTGACCTCGATGGCCCACTAGGTGGTCTAATCCCTTCTAGCTGCAGTAGTAAAGCCTCCCTTTAATGTGAATTTCCCCTTGAAATTCAGATACCGCCCGCCAAATGTCTTTTTGGTTTCCTCTCTTCAAATTGCTTTTAATCACTCATGCGTGATAAATGAATCATATGAGTTGCATCAAATGAAAGAGGAGGATCTAAGCTTTCCAAATATGTGTCATTTATTAATTATAATTGTGATTAAGTTATGATGAAACATCGATAGTTTTCGGTTTCGTTTTTTCTGGGACGCACTGTATAATGAATGCCAATATTATTGACTTATTAAGCTTCATATTGACACTTTCCAAGGGAGATTCAGCCTCGTAACTGCGTGTCTTTCTATCGTGTTCACAGAAATCTTCGTGCTCTTCGTAATAAACATGTTTAACTCTTTTGCCGAGTATTCTTAACTCATTAGAGCTTTTAACGATCTTTGATTCGTCTTGCTGATAACGTGAAAGTGTCTCTCAGGGACTACGGTGAACTGAAATGTGTGAAGCGAGGTTTTTATCCTTGGGAGAAGCAAACGAGAGAAGATGAAGAGAGAAGAAGAAGAAGAAGAAGAAGAGGGAAGAAGAAAAAGAATAAGAAGAAGAAGAAGAAGAAAAGAAAAAGGGGAAGAAGAATAGACGGACTCAACCAAAGCTTGCTATCTTTTTTCAGATTGGGAAATACCGAACATTGTGAAAAATATGAAAATAACTCCTTTTCACTGGACAAGGTGAAATTACGTAATTCAGCAAAGCAATCCCCCATTTATCATTGAATCGGAATTATTATAAACAAAACGCAACGCATCTCTCCCCCCCCCCTTCTCTCCCACTCTACCTCTCTCTGTGTCTGTATCTGTCTCTGTCTCTGTCTCTCTGTCTCTCTCTCTCTCTCACATTTTATGCCTCTCTCCACCTCTCTCCCTCTCTCTCTCTCTATTTCTGTCTTTCTCTCTCGCGCCTCTCTTCCTCTCCCCCTCTCCACCTTCTTCTCTCTCTCTTTCTCTCTCTTTCTCTTTCTTATCCCAAGCGTAAATTTATCCCTTTGAAAAAATAAGAAAGCAGAAGAGGCGGCCTGGGAGGATGGTGAAAAACAAAAATATAAATTTCGTAGATTGGATAGAATTTTCAGCTTATGGAATAAAGAAGAAGGTGAAAGACAGGAGCACACGTAAATAGTTTTGTTTTTTGTATGGAAAGGAAGAAATGTATAGCCCTTGTCCCAATTTCATATAGTACTCAACAAAGCTAGTATCTGAAATTACAGTCGAGAGATGATCTCTATAAAAGTGACCACTGGTTCTTTCTTTATTTCGTCTGCTTTTCTTTCTGTGCGTGTCTATATGTGTTTGTGATACCTGAAAGGGAGGAGAGGGAGGTGAATACTGGTCTAAATGGCAGTATTGTAGGATGCGAAAGTTAATGTGGTTGGATGAGCAAGTGTGCGCTTATAAAATGGCGACTGGCCGGAATGCTACCCAGGGAGTGGAGAATGTGCATACATTGTGTGCGGGTAAGCCCGAATCCGATGACCACAATACAATAGCAATGTTGTCCTATAACAGTTTGAATATATTTGAAAGGATTACAGATTAGCAATTTGTTCTTATATACGCAGGTAACGCAGTTCGACTGGAGAGAGCGTCAAACTTGCGTGTAACTTGGCAAATATTGGTTAACGCCATCCACGTCTTCTTTTGAAAAACCGAATGTAAACGAATGGACTTGATTAACGGTAGTCATCGACTCAATCTCTATATGGTCAGCATTCGCGAAACAGACCGAAATTCTCCTCACGCTTCGTTTCGCGTAGGTAATTGCACCCACGTTATTGCTAAGTTCGCGTCGTCCGTAGTCGTATTTTATTAGCAACTTGTAGATTTGCGTGGACTGCTACGTGTGACGTCCACGTAGCAGTCCATTGTCGTCGTGCAAATCTAAAAGTCCATGATGACCCTCCCGAGTCAGGCTACGGGAAAAACACGTAGTCTCGTCAGGCTACACTCCCTTTAAAGTAAAGAAATGGCCTCTCCCTCTTGATCTATACGACTTGTTTGGTCCCTTCAGTGGCGTATCCGGATATGTTAACTGGGGGGGGGGGGGGGGGGGGGTTGTGCGGGGGAGAAAACACCCAGAATAAGAGGTATATCTGACCCTAAAAAGTTTTTTTAGAAGATCATTGTTATTATTGTTATTTATATTGAAAAACTAATTATTACCATATTATTCTCCTCGATGTAAACACACCTTGTCGAAGCCCGGTTAGCTCAGTCGGTAGAACATCTGACTTTTAATCAGAGGGTCGCGGGTTCAAGTCCCTCATCGGGCGAGAGTAGATTTTTTTGCGTAATTTCATAGTCAGCGTACCATAAGTACCTAATCTATTATTACTAGGAAGGTTTACATTAGTACAAACATATTAGTAAACGGATGTATGCACTCAGAAACGCGATGTATATGGCACCAAGTTGCTTCACATCTCGTATTACATGGTGGCATATTCGCGCACGTTGTCTCAATGTAAAATTAGAGCAAGCGGTCTGTTTAGGACGGGGGAGAAAGCACCCAGAATAAGAGGTATATCTGACCCTTAAAATATTTTTTAGAAGATCATTATTTATTATTGTTATTTATATTGAAAAACTAATTATTACCATATTATTCTCCTCGAAGTAACCACATCTTGGCGAAGCCCGGTTAGCTCAGTCGGTAGAGCATCTGACTTTTAATCAGAGGGTCGCGGGTTCAAGTCCCTCATCGGGCGAGAGTAGACTTTTTTGCGTAATTTCTTAGTCAGCGTACCATAGCACATAATATGTTATTACTAGGAAGGTTTACATTCGTACAAACATATTAGTAAACGGATGTATGCACTAAGAAGAGCGATGTATATGACGCCAAGTTCCTTCACATCTCGTATTTAATGGTGGCGTTCTCGCTCACGTTGTCTCAATGTAAAATTAGAGCAAGCGGTCTGTTTAGGACGGGGGAGAAATCACCCAGAATAAGAGATAAATGTGACCATGAAGTGTTTCAGTAGATCATTATTATTATTGTTATTTATATTGAAAAACGAATGATTACCATATTATTCTCCTTGATATATTCACATCTTGCCGAAGCCCGGTTAGCTCAGTCGGTAGAGCATCTGACTTTTAATCAGAGGGTCGCGGGTTCAAGTCCCTCATCGGGCGAGAGTAAACTTTTTTGCGTAATTTCATAGTCAGCGTACCATAGCACCTAATCTGTTATTACTAGGAAGGTTTACATTCGTACAAACATATTAGTAAACGGATGTACAGTGTATGCACTAAGAAACGAGATGTATATGGCGCCAAGTTTCTTCACATCTCGTATTACATGGTGGCATATTCGCGCACGTTGTCTCAATGTAAAAGTAGAGCAAGCGGTCTGTTTAGGACGGGGGGGGGGGGGGGAAATCACCCAGAATAAGAAATAAATGTCACCCTAAAAGGTTTTTTAAAAGATCATTGTTATCATTGATATTTATATTTAAAAACTAATTATTACCATATTATTCTCTTAGCTGTTAACACAAGTCATCTTGCCGAAGCCCGGTTAGCTCAGTCGGTAGAGCATCTGACTTTTAATCAGAGGGTCGCGGGTTCAAGTCCCTCATCGGGCGAGAATAGATTTTTGTTTGCGTAATTTCATAGTCAGCGTACCATAGCACCTTATCTGTAAAAATTCGGCGGCGCCTGCTCACTTTTCACTCGCTGCCCAAAATACGCTCGGAGCAAGCGGTCTGTTAGGAAGGGGAAACAAAATTGTATTGATCCTTTTATGTTGAAGTTAATCATTAAAATAGAATTTGATCTAAAAGAATGCAGTGGTGTGTACCGTAGAAGCTCTGGACCCCGTCTCCCTTCCGAAGACTCAAACAGGGGAGGGGCACTCCACTTGAAACGCCACTGGAAGGGATAACGAGTGTTTCTAGTCCCTATGTAATCCTTCCGTTACACTTAACGCGTACGACACATTAATTTAACAGTTTGCCTGTGGGTATTATACCTATCAGCCCCACCTCCCCCCCCCCCACACACACACACAAACACACATACGCACCTTGTCTAGCCTAATTATGATTATTTTTTTTAAGAATGCCACATTAAGAAAAATTATATGAGTGGCAGTTCAGCAGGGTCCAGACCGCGTAAAACGTGAGTTGTAATATAATAATAATCTTTCCCCCTCTTGATCCAAAACTTGAGCTTGCCTTGTACTCCAGTGGCTTATCCAGATCTTTCCCTGTACCGGAGGAGTGGAGGGGAAAGGGTGAGGGGGGTATAGACTCCTCACAGACAAAGAGGTATATGAACTCACAGTGTTCATAACTATGTGCCGTAGATTCGATGGCACCATTCACCCCGCCATTTAAAAAGGAACGGGGGTGGGGGTGCAGACGCCCCTCCACCTTATATGCATGCTGGATACGCCACTGGTTGGTGGGATTGAGACTGTCTCGGGCCCCGGTGTAATCCTTTCATCACACTATACCTGACATTCTGGACGATTACATGGATTGCGATCAATCAGGCCAAATCGATGGGTCACTTCTTTAGATCACTCGTCTGTAATTTCAGTCACTCGGGGGTTATAAGGTGTTTATCAGAGATCACCAAGAGAGCTTCACCTTTTAACACTCTCTTGTCTATCCCACATGCATGTTCCCGCCTTTTTCTTTTTCTCCGCTTATCGTTTCTTTTTCCTAACCTTTTTCGTTATTGTTTCTTTTTCCTTATATTTATCTTCATCATTCCTTTTTTCTCTATTTTCTTTTTTATTCCTGTTTTTCTTTTTCCTTTTATTCTTCATGATTTATTTTTCTTTGTATCATTCTCTCTACTTCTCTTTTCCTTTTCTGCTTTTCTTTTTTTCTGTTAAATATTCCCCTTCATTTTAATATACCTGTATCTGTTGTTTTTATCCTTGTCTTATTCTCGTCTTTATGTTTATGTTTATATTCATCGATATATTTTTCTCAATCTCTCTCTCTCTCTCTCTCTCTCTCTCTCTCTTTTTGTTTTTCTTAATTATCTGATAGGTGAATGACCACACTAAAATGGTCAAAAGACAATTTTAGCGTTGCTATAAACGGATATTCGTCGTAGCTTAACATATTCAAAGGATAGCCCTGAGCAGGTGGCAAGCTTATTTATCGGAACTTTCAGGGTATTCTTTGTCTTGGGAAATCAAATGAAAGTTTGCTATTGATTTACTTTTCAACGAAAGACCTTTTCCCAAGAGATAAAGTACTGCCACAACAAAACTTTGATTAATACCAAAAAAAAGCCAAGAGAGAATTTGTGTCAATAATTGTGTCACTCCAATCCTCTGCGTTTTAATTGGAGTTCAGAACTGTCGATCATGATCATGATTATGAAGGCACGCTGAAGATGTAACGTACGTGATTTGACTCTATATAAACTCAAGTCAGTATACTACTTGTATTATCGTTTTATTCTCTATAAGTTTCTTAAAGAAGCTGAATGAGCTGTATGAAAATTATGAACATGAAGATGGAATGATGATGGTGATGATCATGATGATGATGGTGATGGTGATAATGATGATGGTGACGATGGTGGTGGTGGTGATAGAATATAACGTGTATGTTCGCATTCATTTTTCTGCCATTTAATATCGTCTGTTTATTATAAAAAAATATAAAATCCATGACTGTCATGAGGCTGTGAGTAAACGATTTCTTGCCTTTATCATGTGAAAAAAGGAGAGAATAGTTTGATATTATCACCTGGAGCCAAATAATAAAGACAAAAATGAAAAATAATAATTCATTCCAATTTGCGTCTTTAAAGAGATGGTTCATTGAAATGTGGAAAATGGGCAAATTACACCTCTACAGATTGCTGAGAACATTAACAAAATGAGCAAAGTACATTTGAAGCCCTCACTGTTGCGAGGAATAAATTAAATGCAATTTTGTTACCCCTTCCTGAACCCACTCACAAAGTGAATTGACGGCGTTATTTTACATGCGAAACGATGACGTCACAATATGAACAACCTACAACACACATTCGGGACAATGTTGGATACCCATTGCAATTTTGAGATATGGGTTAACATTGTTTGTATATTTACCGCTAGTGGTGATATTTCCTCTATTTTTGGCATCTTGAATGAGATACACTGAATAAATGATACTTTCTACAAATTTTGTTGGATTTTTATATTTTTTTCCGTCACATTCGAGCATGAAAATCGGAAAACTAATCACATATTCTGAGGGCACTTCAGCGTCTGGGAAGGCAAAGGACATTTTGCATGCTGCCTATAACGACTCTTTTGGAGTAATGTAGGCGACAAATTTACATAGAATTGTCCAGATATTCATTACAAAAATGTGTGATTAGGCTGATTAATTTACATTTTTGATAAATTAAGTCGTAGGACCTGATAAACCGAGAGAAACAGATCAGTCCGGTTCGCGATTCACGGCTAGCTCGAGCGCCGGGCTACGGGCTAGGCTAGCTAGCACTGCGCTAGATGTGATGCACGCATACTACGTACGTGCGATATTGCACACACAGAGTACGCACGCACAGCTACTCGCTAGCTACAGGAAAGTTGAACGCTACATACATCGACGATATATTCACTCGCTTTTTGGAAGTTATATACCATTTATCTAGACTAAAGTCAGATTAAGAACCAAAACCATGCCATGGAGGAGCCTTCTTCTATCTCCTCAAAACTCAAATCAAGTATGTTTTCGTCAATATCCATATTTCCAGGGGATTTTGATGAAGGTAAACAGCGTTAGGTATAAATGGGGTAACCCGACACATGCTCCGCCGACGATTGCTCCGCCGACATTTACTCCGCAAAACGCGACAATTGCTCCGCGACATTTGCTCCGCGACATTTGCTCCGACGTCAAATGCTCCGCCGACAGTTGCTCCGCCGACAGTTGCTCCGCCGACAGTTGCTCCGCCGACAATTGCTCCGCCGACAGATGCTCCGCCGACAATTGCTCCGCCGACAATTGCTCCGTCGACAATTGCTCCGCCGTCAATTGCTCCGCAAAACGCGACAATTGCTCCGCCGACATTTGCTCCGCCGACATTTGCTCCGCCTGAAGCGACACTTGCTCCGCCGACATTTGCTCCGCCGACAATTGCTCCGCCTGAAGCGACAATTGCTCCGCCGACATTTGCTCCGCCTGAAGCGACACTTGCTCCGCCGACATTTGCTCCGCCGACAATTGCTCCGCCGACAATTGCTCCGCCTGAAGCGACAATTGCTCCGCCGACATTTGCTCCGCCGACATTTGCTCCACCGACATTTGCTCCGCCGACAATTGCTCCGCCGACAATTGCTCCGCCTGAAGCGACAATTGCTCCGCCGACATTTGCTCCGACGACATTTGCTCCGCCCAAAAAGTGTCCCATAAACTACAAATGCTACTAGTACTACGACAAATGCTTCGCCGAAAAAATTTCTTTACACCTATTTTTTTTCGTTTCTTTTTTTCTTCTTCATTTTCTGAATGCATTTCTTGAAATAATGTAGATGAAAATTAATGAAATGAATGAATGTTGATGAAGTGGGAGGAAAAAGGAGTTACCTAAAAGTCATTTCGAATATTACTGAAATAACTTTCCATCTATCACTGTACGTCCCATATAATGTATACTAAACACTCATTACATGTCGTGGGAAGTTTTTTTTAAAAAGTAGATCAGCAAGCCACAGTCCCCAATACGCGCATACCTCCTAGTTAATTTCAAGTAGCTCATCAATATGTAATACCTGAAATTACCTCGATCAATGCATCTTACTAGGTAAAGCATTATACAATGTACTAGGTCATCATGGATGTTTAGAAAATAAGGGCACTTATATACGTAAGGAAGAGAACACATTCAGACGGGAAAATGAGATGGCCGCCTTTCTGCTTATTCACATTTATACAAATCATTTTCTTGCAGTTTGATGTTAGTTCTTCATGATAAGCCAATTGCTCTTCTTCCGGTGGCTTCGTGAGTCCCTTAAATTATTCAGTGAAAACAAAGTACTCGAATGAAACGGAGTGTTTTACACACTAACATATATATATTAAAGCTACATACACTTAACTAAAGGAAAGAAACCTTTAGAAAATGGACTGGATATTATTGAAAATATTATTCTAAACAAGAATGTACTACATGATTGTATTACTTTACGTTTCAATTTCACGAGAGAAATAGAACTCGAGAGGGGGAGCAGAGAAGAAGTGATGGAAATGAAAGAAGACTAATAGCATGAGAGGAAAGAAAAGAGCAAAGATGACAAGAAAATGGTGTAAACAGGAAAAGGAGGAGCATGGGAGAGAGAGAAAGAGAGAGAGAGAGAGATAGCCTTGAGCTTTGGATCAGCTAATGAGTAATACATGAAACAGATTTTGAGCGGAGTAATTATCTTTCGCCGGAGAACTTGCGTAAGGAGCTATAATTTTATTTTTTATTTTTTTAAATCAAACATTATGGGGAATAGCAAAAAACGGTTGTCTTCTTTTCTTTCCTCTCATGTTATTAGTCTTCTTTCATTGAGGTAATTTCAGGTCTTACATATTGATGAGCTGTTTGAAATTAACTAGGAGGTATGCGCGTATTGGGGAATGTGGCTTGCTGCTCTACTTAAAAAAAAAAATTTCCATGACATGTAATGAGTGTTTAGTGTACATTATGTGGGACGTACAGTGATAGATGGAAAGTTATTTCAGTATATTCGAAATGACTTTTAGGCAACTGCTTTTTCCTCCCACATCATCAACATTCATTCATTTCATTTCATTTACATAATTTCATGAAATGCATTCAGAAAATGAAGAAAAAAAAAAGAAACAAAAACAACCCGTGAAAAAAAAATATTGTCGGCGAAGCATTTGTCGTAGTATAGTAGCATTTGTATTTAATGGGACACTTTTTGGGCGGAGCAAATGTCGTCGGAGCAAATGTCACCGGAGCAAGTGTCGCTTCATGCGGAGCATATGTCGTCGGAGCAATTGTCGGCGGAGCAAATGTCACCGGAGCAATTGTCGCTTCAGGCGGAGCAATTGTCGGCGGAGCAATTGTCGGCGGAGCAAATGTCGTCGGAGCAATTGTCGGCGGAGCAAATGTCACCGGAGCAATTGTCGCTTCAGGCGGAGCAATTGTCGGCGGAGCAATTGTCGGCGGAGCAAATGTCGGCGGAGCAAATGTCGGCGGAGCAAATGTCGGCGGAGCAATTGTCGCGTTTTGCGGAGCAATTGACGGCGGAGCAATTGTCGGCGGAGCAATTGTCGGAGGAGCAATTGTCGGCGGAGCATCTGTCGGCGGAGCAATTGTCGGCGGAGCAACTGTCGTCGGAGCAACTGTCGGCGGAGCACCTGTCGGCGGAGCATTTGACGTCGGAGCAAATGTCGCGGAGCAAATGTCGCGGAGCAATTGTCGCGTTTTGCGGAGTAAATGTCGGCGGAGCAATCGTCGGCGGAGCATGTGTCATGGAACCATAAATGGGTACGGTACTCGAGAGTCAATGCAATACATGTGAATAGCACGCAAACTGTATCTCGCACCGTCGTCAATCATTTCAGCTGAGCGGCCCGCTGTTCATATTGTGTCGTCACTTCATAAATCAACTGACTTACGATGTTTTCGGGGCGTTGGGTGGGTTGATTTTTCGTCAAGTTCAATCAACTTTTATAAATTTCGCTCGAATGTACAAGTTACACAAATGTAATGATTTTACTCAGTGTAATTTTTCGATTGCAATGATACCAAATTCAGTCAAGTTTGAAATCAATAAACCATCTCTTTAAAATAATTGTCTCCATCGATTGTTTTAATGTATTTATTGTAATGACTCCTACCTTTGAATTCATATGTATTGCTATCAGCATGATCAGGTAACATGAGAATCGTCCCCCGGGCAAGACGCCAAGCTAAAATCTTTGGAAAATACATTTGGAAAGAGCTAATTATTGCTTCTAAGAATATCATGAAAATATACCCTCAAATGCCTCAAAGGTAGAATCGTTGACGATGATGATGAACAATTATTTCCACGTGAACAAATTGTCCTGCACGATTACACTTTTCATATCTCTCATTCTCTTTCTTTCTCTCTCTCTCTCTCCCTCTTTTCCTTTGTCTATATTTCCACTTTTTGGTCACATCTTGCATACTTTTTTTCTAGGATTTAGACCATACAGAGGTTTTTAAATAAAAGAATTCCTAACTTTGGTTGATTCCCATTTCAAAAAGTGATGTAAAAGTCCTCTGGACCAAATTTGGGATGAGGCAAAATAATCTGTTACCGCTTAACTATTCTTTCAGTACTTCATCTGTTTTCCCTTGTATAATTTTGATGACACAACTATTTGCCCACTCTCATGCTAGTGTGTCAAAATTTCGCGCGCTTTTTGTCGCCTGTATATATTTTTTCTCTCCAAAAGTGGAAAGTTGAAATCTTGGGAAAATACTGCCCAAATTAACAAATTATAATAGTAACACTGAAGCATATGGGATGGGTGATGCTTGACAAACAACGATTACAAAAAAAGACCTTCAACAATTATTTAAGATAGGTGTAAAATTATAAAAAAATTGGTTAACATTTATTATTACAACATCCTTGAAGAAAGTGAAAGGAAACAGATAACTTACTTGTGTGGAATTAAGCAGAAAGTTCCCTGGTTGACGATTTCACTTTCATGTTAGGGAACTAATGTTTTTAGTTTTCCTCAAACTACTTCGTTGAATATTTTGATCATACTTTATTTACGCCCGGACATGAAAAAGGTCATCGGTCCATAATTGATTATTTTCTTACAAGGTTCAGAATCTATCTCCTTATTTCGCCCTTAGCTACATATAGAAAGAGAAACTAATGTTATTAATTATACACCTGGTATATAGACTATAATAGTACTACAAAAAAAAACTAGTTATGAACATTCTTGTAATTGAATGATAACTTCCCCTGTAGCTACAGTGTTTGTAACACATTTGTATTCCTTAAATTTAATTGTTTGAACTAAATTTAATTACCAAACTTATAACATAACATCAAAGGTAACACCTGGTTATGTTCATGTTATTTCATTTTCCTTGACACCATTTTTGACAGTGAAAATTTTCTTCTTTTCCTGCAAGACTCAATTTACTTTAGACAATCTTGTATATTCGATAGGCTTAATATCTATATTGCTTCTTGAAAGCTGATCGAGGAGAATCCGCATTGAACTTGGGATGCTCTGAAAATGTATACCAGTGATAACATGTGAGAGGGGGTGGGGGGGGTACATCAAAATTGGGTATACGGTTGGAGCAAAATTGATTGTAAACCCTGCTGCCAAAATGATTAACTTTGGTGAAATTTGAACGGGCTTTCTATAGTCTACAGACCTTGGGGAATGGGTAGGTTTGACAACTAAAATACTGTTTACAGAGACATGTGAGTTATTAATTGCTCAATTCTTTGGGCATAGTAATACGATTGAAAGTGGTGCTGTGATTTCGTGAAAAGAATGTAGAAAGCATATATTCAAAGTGAAGATCAGGAAAAATCCAGATGAAACAATAGGTAGGATATACATCACGATGAAGAAAATATCACATTCCTTTCAAAAGGATGATAAAAGGAAAGATATGGTTAAGACATTCCATGAGCAGTTGATTATGAACGCATTGGAGACCGTAAAAGTAAAAGACACATGAGCGTCTTGCAGGCTTAGGGAAAAACCCAACTTTAATAGCAAATTGCTCTGAAAGAAAGCGGAAAATGAGAGAAGCAGATTGGTCAAAGTCTGAAAAAAATCGGACTAAAATAAGAAAGTTATGGATTTTTGAAAGGTATAAATATTATACGTATTTCAAAGTGACCGAATATGTAGTGTCAATGTAATATGGCGGGCAACTCTTCAATTCGATTCAACACACAAAATAACAATTTTTTTCTCAAAATGTATGAAATAAGAAAATCTTTTCTTTTTAGAAGGTTCATAATAATATGCTATTCATAACATATTCTGAGTAGTACCCCAAGGCATGAGGTGTTGAGGAGAAAAAAAAAATGAATTATATTTTTGTACACGACAAATGAGAGAGTTTTCCGTGACTATGTGACAATCTATTGACCAAACTTTTAGTTTGAGATTTGTCATGATTCAATATTTCAAACTTGCATAACATTCCTATTATTTTTACGATTTATTGCAAACTTTCGCCCTTTCTCTTCTTTTTGCTGCTTTTAAAAAGAACTTATTACAAAGGTTGGAGAGAGTTTTCTATTATGAATATTCAGCCATTATTATCATCTGTAATCCACCAAGATAGCTCTTAAACCGGCATCTAGTCAGGACATTTTCGTGATAATAATTATCCGTTGAGTGACATAACAAAACTTCAATTTTTTCTCCCCAGCTATGGAGCCTGGAGGTAAATCTTTCTCTCCTGAATAAAGTAAGAAAACCATTTAAAAGTTCATGGCATTTCATTCATCTTTAACACCACTCGGCGCAGTGAGCAGGTAAGAAGATATTGAAGATAAGAAGATAAGAAGATATTGGATGTTACCCACGTCGGCTTTGATAATGTTTGGTATTAAAAAGCCCTGTAAGATGTATTTAGAAATTAATGTATAGCTTAATGCGTATACGGCAGACAGATTTCACTGTATCAACGTCAGATGCTAAGACAGACCATTACAGACGTCGCTTTCGACTTGGATAACATATTAAAAGAAAGAAATGAAAAATATTGCTTTTAAGGCGAGATCTAAAAATTACGGGAAGACTCCGAGCAGATTATAATTGCCCTATCTTTAAAGAAGAGAGAGAAAGCATGCATATTGAAGTTATAATGGGAAGATGGGGCACTATCTGAATTCCATGTCTCGAATGAAAATAATGAACCTTCGAGGCAACTTCTAAAGATTAATCCCTAAAGAGGACGATATGAATGGCTAATCTTGCTCGATACAAGGGATGATATAAAGGAACTCTGTATCCTAGAAATGTTAATGTATTCAATGGATAGACTGTCCCCGTTTAACTGATTACTCAAAAGTTCATGACAAAATGAAAGTCCAAAAAGTCTTAGATCGCCATATCAAAAATCAGAAGGAAAAAGTCACACAAAGACTAAAGATATTCCTCTTTAAGCAGTGAAAAAAATCAAAATCACGATACTTTAAAGGCTTTCATCTCGGATATCATTAGCGACATCAGGATGATAAGAGTATGAAACAGTTATTAAAGTTTGTGACAGTTAAATTGCTATTTATTCCTTTAAAGCGTATGAAAAACACATGGATTTGATAGGTGCATAAAAGCATGGATCTAGTAGGTTCATGATAAAAGTCTTGCAATGGGGTGCACTAAAAACCCTTCCTAATACGAGGTTATTGCGCACCCGGGGAAGTTGAGGAATGTTAAATTGTGCTAATAGTGCACATCCGTATTACTTTTGCTTCAGGTAACCAACTTTCTTCTTCTTCTTCTTCACAGAGAAATTTCTTAAGGTGCCTTTGAAGAATTTGAAAAAAGTAAGTCATCAGAAAGAAAGATTGATCTTTCAAAAGTTTCTCAATATTCATATCTCCTTGAGCTGTTGATACGTAATCCGAGACGACGCCCTGTCTCGAATGCTCTCTAACGGATTAGTATTATTTTCTTTAAAGAATCTCACAGAAAGTCGTATTTCCACATCGACTCCCGTTTCGTTGTCATTATGACAAATTCGCGGATTAATCGTTGCACACATCGCAAGCCATCATAGGACTTTGGCTTACTTTTTTCATCACATCCCCTTTTCCACCAAGTATAGTAGTCGTCGTACTTCAAACATTTCACATTTTTTTCCAGGATCAAACAAGTCATAGCATTTGTCTCTTCTCGCCCTTTTCAATTTTACTGAATACTGCATCATTCTGTATTTCAAACTTGAACAAAGAACGTCACAATACGTTTACTTTTTAAGATGTTCGGGCATTTGTTCCACTGGATATCAATTAGTTTGTATAATTTAACGTCGGTCGATCTACTTAAACATGAATGCAGTTTTCTATTTACACTTTTGCCCATGAGGTTGGAATACTTTGTCTTTACCTCTTTTTATGAAATGTTCATTGAGATTGACCAATCAAACCCTGCGATGGTATTAACTTAATTCGTTTATTTATTCTGCGTTCTTTATACAGGATAGTTTCTTAGGTATATACAAAATGATTTTGCAGTATCTACCAAAGATAAATATTATTGCCACAATCATTTCATGAAAACATTTGTTTTAAATAATCAAACTGTTTCTGTATACTATGTATATTATTACTTCTACGCCTACTAATTCTACTACTGCTACTACTACTACTACTACTACTACTACTACTACTATTTGTTTTTAACCCAACACATGACTGCAACAAATTAATCTATTAATAAATCACTCCTGACAGCCTGAAGTTAAAGATATAGTTAAGTTTTGGTCATGCGATTGCATTGTGAAAGAATGGTGTGGAATCGATCAGGAAAGGTTGATCATCTAGCATATAAATATTGGTGTGTACTGCAAGGTTCTGGAATCATAAAAATTATAAGAAATTTGGCCCAGTCTTGGTAAAGTTACAAGCACTGTACAGAGAAAGATGTATATGGGACTATACGAACATGAGGCATAAAAATCGGGGCGGATTTGTATGCCTCATGTTGTTACATGTCATATTTAGAATGCATTGAAGGCATTTGAAGAGCCATGCTTTTCAGGGAGCATGTTTTATCTGATGTTCTTCCACACTTGCATTATAACAATGATAACGCTCAAACAAACAAAATCACCTCTTCCCAAAACTCAACCTGCTCTTTAAATCCAATAACAAAAAGTTTCACTTTTTTCGATACAGCTCTCACATGCTAGCTGTTAATATTTATCCAAAGCGAAATCTTTTTTTCTTAAATTACATCTAAACTAAAGTATGCACACCAATGCGCGGCAGTCTTTCATCTTTGGTTCAAATCCTCTTTTGTTCTGAAAAAGTTCTTAATCAGCCCGGAAAGTTAACCCCCCCCCCTGCTTTTATTTCAGACACTTAACTTACGTCTCATAGTAACGTACATATATATTATAGGCATAAACCTAATACGAATCATCATCATAATTTGCATTAGCAAACCTTTTGTTCATTATAAGAAAGTATTTGATGCGTGTAAGGAGACACGGATGTGAAATAGATATTCCGTTTTGCCTTTCGGGGCAATGTTACGCCGGGGAACATCTCGGAATATTGAAGTCTCTCATCTCGGATTTCAAACTCAGGATCAACATAATATAGGTCTCAGGCAGAGAGGATTAAAACAGCAAACTTTCTTTTCCATGATATATATTTATATATAAAGTATAACAAATTAAAACAAATCTCTAATAAAGCTTAAGGTTAACTTTTTTTTAAATATAACTTTTTTGTCATTTTGCATGATATCATCCAAAATGGGGATCGATTGAAGCCCATCTGACTAATTTGGCATGGGTTGAGGGTAAAGACCTCCCTGCGAGGTCACTGGCAGGTGGTTATCTCATCAAATCAGCTCTCATTTGACATAAAAAAGGGCATCATGGGGGATCAAAAAGAACCGCTTTGGCACTGTTGGCTGTATAGAGGGCGCAAGTAGTTATACGTAGTGCAGTGGGGCTTTAAAGACACTCTCTTTATATAGTACCTTCTATAAGAACATTTTTTTTAATCTGAATATGCTATTGTAAATGACTAAAATGGTTTCGGTTTTTAACCCGGGCTTCTAAACCATGAAAAACTGAATTTTTGATATTAGTTCAAAACAGTATTCCCACTTTAAAAAAAATGGTATTTCCCCCTTTTTACCCACACGTCTTATCTTTTCATTTATCTTAACAGCTTTGTTGTGCGAAGCTAATTTACTTGACACAACATTCCTGCCGTGGAAGCTCAGTATTAACTTGAGAGCACATGAGTAGACAGGGCCTATTAAAAACGGACCCCCTTCCCCCAGCTTCTTTTTTACCCAAATCACGGAACAGTAAATTGAAGAGTTTGAATTATATATCTTATAGAAAGGGTTAACCAGGAAAGAAAAGTCGGAAAGATGAGAAGGAAAAGTAATGAAGAAGAAATATATTGAAATTCGTTACGGACTAAAAGGATAAACAAACATATGACAAAAAGATTAATTTGGCCCTACGGCCAAAGAGACATGAACTTTGAATAAGCTCTAATCCTGAAAATGAAATGTTATATTTAGAAGATACAACGCCTTGAGCTTTATAAAACTTTTTGAAGCATATTTCATCCATGGAAACATTTGTTTGGATTATAGGCATATCTCTGAAAAGTAACAATTGAATTTGGAGTAAAGTTTGCTGCCTTTTCCGAGTTTCTTACGTATCTCTTATTCGGTTTCTTTTGAAATAAAATCGGAAAAGCGCTAGTTTTCAACAGTCTCAGGTATGTAAAACGGATTAGAAGCTTTTACCACAAGATCTATCATTGGTTGTGTTCTATTTTTTTCTCTCGTAAGGAATAAGTTTTGAAGAAAAAAAAATCTAACGCAACCCATCAGAAAGGATTTTTCTCATCGTCTTTCATTTGCAGTTTTACTGAAAGATGGACGATTTTCGACCGTGAAGTCATGTCCTGCATCAAACTTATTGTAAAGCACTAAATAATTAGAAGAAATAGAAGTACACCGTAGTAGAAGAAGTCATATTAGTATAGTGGTCGCTGTCGTAATACTAATAATAGTAATATTCATAGTAGTCGTGGGGATACTAGTCGCCGTGATGTAGTAGTAGTAGTAGTAGTAGTAGTAGTACATTTTTGCGATGGTTGGACGGAGGGGAGGTTAGGTCAATTGCTCGAGTATGTATTATCTAGTCTCTAAATTGCGAACGAGCGATGCGAACGAGTAAACATGCTTGCCCATTCTTTACTATGGGTAAAATTTGATCTTGTCATCAAAGTAAAATACGAACTTACCATCTAAGTGCCAGAATATGAGCAGTTTCCTCATCCCCTCCCCCCCCCCCCCCCCAACCACCATCTGGGGCTTTTTGTTTGCCGAATGAGAATATATGTCATACAATTACAGAGATCGGTATAAGGGACAGATAGAGAATAATGAATGTATGTAAATAATATACGATAGAGAGAGAGACAGAGAGACAGAGGGAAATATAGGGAGAGACAAAGACAGAGGGAGGGAGAAAGAGATAAACAGAGAGGGAAAAGGAGGGAGATTGAGATGAAGAGAGAGAGGGAGAGAGAGAGAAAGAAAGAAAGAAAGAAAGAGAGAGAGAGAGAGAGAGAGAGAGAGTAAAGAGAGAGAGAGAGAGAAAGAGAGAAAGAGAGAGAGAGAGAAAGAGCGAAAGAGAGAGAGAGAGAGAGAGAGAGGGAGGGTAATGGGGGAGATGATGATGATGATTAGATGCGGTAAGATTGTCTTTAAAAGTCAAGGGTTGAGGAAAACTAGCGGAAGAGTGCCCAAGTGTTTTCATGCTTTCGGCGCTTTTCTCGTTTCCCCCCACACATCGACATTATACAATAAAAAAAGCTGCAAGCTGAGGTACATTTATGTTCCACTTTGTCATATTTTTATTACGAGGCGATTTGTTTATTGAGTTGAAAGGATTAGCCCGAGGGTGACAGGGAATCAACAAGAAACGCCACACTAGCTTATCACCATACATAGACAACCAAAGCGCTTTCATAGTGATTGGGAACACAAATGGAACGATTGTTTTGAATGGAAATATTTTTCAGGATGTTGATATTCCGTCGTTTTGCGCATATGTCCCGCGGTTATCTCTCTCTCTCTCTCTCTCTCTCGCTCTCTCTCTCTCTCTCTCTCTATCTATCTTTATCTATCAGTCTCTCTCTCTCTCTGTCTCTCATTTTCCCCCATTTCAATCCTTGTCCCAACAGATCGAGATCAGAGGCGTAATTCGAAAATCACATTTAGATACATATCGATCGGGCATATTGTGAGATACGGACGCGCGACAGTCATTGGCTTAATAACATGGGATTGAAGAGGCTCTGGCATCATGGGGGGGGGGGGGCATTCGTATTGTAGATGGATAAAATGCGAATTAAGAAGGCCGCATACAGACTAAGGTGACGGTATCATAAAGGGCAAATTTATCTTAATTTCTAGTTTCCTTCCCCTTTTCCTTACCCTCTATTATTTTGTGTGTGTGTTTATTTCCCTGTGTTTCCATTTGATTTGGGGGCACGTTCCCCTAGCCCCGTTAGCTAGGGCACTGCTAGAAGAATACGCTTGCGTGATATATCAGCCAGAAGCCTATATCAATCGTAATGAAAAATGATAGGCTCTATGTAATCTCCAACAGCTCTGAAAGAAAATCTTTGGATAATTAAACTTCCTCTTCTACTTAAGAAACGAGGTTACTTAATCAAGAGGAATCGGGATTTCTCGGAAGGAAAAAAAAGAGTAAATCGGTTAGGGATTGATACAAGTTTCTCTCACTATATCATATTTCTACCTTATAGTTTTTGTTAAATGTATTTGTTATCATACTTCTTGTCATCATTATTATAATTGTCATTAATATTATTATGATGACGATTAATATTATGATTATGATGGTTATTATTATAATTATTATTATCATCAATATTTTCATTACTACTACTACTACTACTACTACTACTACTACTACTACTACTACTTCTGCTGCTACTACTACTACTACTACTACTACTACTACATGTCTACCACCACCACTACCACCACTACCATCACCACCACCACCATTACTTCTTCTGCTACTACCATTATTAACGAATTACAAAATATCAAACATTTTATCTGAATGTAAATACACCGTCTCCAACAACAACTATTTGATGGTTTGATGGCACAAAAACATACAATGCGATATTTACATTAAAAATATACCATAAGTTAAAAATGTGCCAGGTTTCTTTCTTTATATCAAGCCCTAATTGCACAGAATATAGTCATCAGGAAAAGATAATACGACCCTTTAATATCCAAATAACTTATGTCCCTTTATCCAAATATCCGTAGATTTTTAAGCCACTATGGGTAGCAACGTAAAAAAAAACTACCGTAATAATAGTGTCATCCGTATCATTACCATTTCCAGCTCTCCTTTTTTGTTTATATAAAAGGTCGCGACTGTCATAGATACGTCATCCTTAGTCCTAATTAATCAACAATATTATCAAACTGAGGAATTCTACGGGCTTTCTTGGATTTAAAATGGCCGACGGGTATACATGTACGGAAAAGGTGCTTTGTTTTGATAACTTAACACTTAGTAAAAAGCGTCCAACTCACCTATTTTGCCAGGAACTGATTAGAAAAAAGGGGCTGTAATTTAAGAAGTTTATCTTCTCCGCTGTTACGCCAAACGAAACGCTTAAAGATAAACTTGGGTTCTGGTAAGAAAAAAAAAGAATTCTCACAGAATCAAACGAAATTTACACTGAATGTTCAAGATTACAAATAAATGTCATTTGCCAAACAATTTTGGTAGAAATATATACTGGCTGAGCAATGAGCATAGAACGATAAGGATGTCAAGGTAAGTAGGCCCGACACCAAGTCCCATATATATCTTTCTGTGTACACTGCTTGTTACTTTATGCCTAGGTCACATATAAACCGGGCCCCGTACGATTTTCCCTACCCGGCGGCTTGCCGTGGATTTAGAGACCGTACGGGAACCTTCCGATTTTCTTTTCTACGGCATGTGTGGTCACATATTCTGCGGCGCCCGGGAGGTGCCCGGTGAAAATTGGTCGAGTGAAATGCAAGGCGCCCGTAAGGATGCCGGCCGGTAAGCTTACGTGCTCCGTCCGATGAGCAGGTGCACTCGTGGCTCCCAGAAGGTGCCCTGCCGGGGTCCTCAAGGTGCCCTGCTGGGGAACGGCCGGGGTCCTTAAGGCGCCCGGCCGGGTCCCGTGCGGTGCACTGAACTATGTGTCCTCTGAAATCCGCACCTCAAGGTTCCCGTAAAGATTTTTCATGAGAATTGACCCCCAAAAATCGTGAGTGGCCCGTCCGGACACCGTCCGGAGCCCGGACGGGACCCGTAAGGTGCCCTGCGGGCCCTTCACGGGCTCTCTACGACCTAACGGTCAGATAAAAACGCCGGGAGAATTGGTAGAATTGGTAGCCGGCCGGACACCGGCCGTAAATTCCCAAAATGTCTGTTTTTACTCGCCGTACGGGCCCCGGAGTGTATATGTGAAAGCCCCATTACAAAGACTGGGCCAATGATTTATGATTTTGATGAATCCAGAACCTTGCAGTACACACAAATACTTACATGCTACATGATCTACTTTTTCTGATCCATTCCACACCTTTTCTTTCACAATGCAATCGCATGACCAGAACTCAACTTTATAGGGAAAGAATGATAATAGCGTGGCAACACCAGGCAGTATAATCTTGTACACTACAGAAGCACGGTAAGGACGCAGCCGAACGGGATATTCCATGTTAAGTAAATTAATGATTATAGTTATCAAATAAATTAATACAAACAAACAAATATACGGATGAATATGAATAATAACATTATTAAATGGTAAAATGAATAAATAAAATAAAAATAACGAATAAATAAATAAAAGAATACATAAATATTTAAATGAAGAAATGAAGAAATATCAATCAACCAATGCATCAGTTAATCAAATAATCAATCTATCAATAGAATGAAAGCATTTCTTGGTGGATCTAACACTAGCTTTTCTAAATTAAATGAAAAGTATCCTTAATTCAGGTTGAAACCCGGATGAAACCCGGATGAAACCCGTCAGCGGACATCTTAGGTCGATGCTTTTTGTCTGGTTACGCTATCTCTGTTCCTCTTTATACCATATCCTTTGTAGAATTGTTTCCATTACACTTGATAGAACCCCGTGTGTGAATTGAAAGTTAGGTAACGATTTTATCCGGTAACTATTGCACCAAGCCGTTTGCAATACGAGCTAATGTTAATCGTTGATGGATAACTCACATTACGAAGGCTTAAATTGAAAGGTTACTCGAATCTTGTGGAAATATTTTAAGGGGGTGTGTTCTACCTAAAATTGTGGCCGTACTCAAAATATTATAAATAATTGTTACCATATCAACTTTAACCGTCACTAAAATATTTCAAGGGTTTGATGTTGAGGAAGCTTTCAAACGGGAACAAAGGAATATTGAGAGCCAATTTATTTTCTTCGGGGCTACGGTAAATGTCAAAATACGCCGTTACTGTTGGTAAAAATCCAGCCTGTCATACGTCAAAATCTTGCGCTTAATCATAAACTTCCATTCATATTTAACGAAGTGAAATGTCATGCTTTAAACCTTATCAAAGATGGGGTTTAGAGACCAAATACGACTTGCCACCTGTCTCTATGTTGAGTTTATTTCTGTGTTGCTGTCATGGTTGTTTTTCCCCGTTCTCGATTCGTGTTTTGACTGGTAATTCATCATTTTAAGACCCACAACCTAGACCTTTGAGATTTGATTTTAGGAGCGATGCATTACATCCTGCTCGATTATTGCATGCTTAGAATCTGCCTGCGAGGTAAATATAAATCATTCATTTTTTTTTTATAGGCAGACAGATGATGGTCAAAATAAACCTTAAAAGAGTATGGAACAATTTGCTCTGTCGTTCGAAACTTTGCTTCTCCTTGTGATCTTATAAGGCACACAATATATGATTTGCGATCATAGTATAGTAATAATGACTGCTTTGAGAGAAATAGTTGTTTTATACGCTCAAGGGAAGGTTAGAATATTGTGCTTTTGCCCGAGGCGTGGCGAGGGCAATAGCCCAATTGTAACCTTCCCAAGAGCGTATCAAAACAACTATTTCTCGAATATTAAAGCAGTCATTAATACTTTTATATGCCAAAAACAAAAAAATCAACTTAAGACACCACCTTGGCCTTTCTCTAGTTTATCTGCAGGGTTGTTTTTTATGAGTGTATCTTTGAGAGTAGACTAGATCTAGATTCTAGTCTAAGCAAGATATTTTTTACAATTTTGGGGATAGGCCGGCCCTGTGGGGAATATGGAGAAGAACCTGCGCTTTTATATGACACCTCACTTATTGAGTATCACCTTCAGAATCAGGAGCAATATAAGTTTGCAATGCCAAAGCATAATGCAATGCAATGCCAGTGCGCAATACCAATGCATAGGGGTGTGTGCAATCTGAATTCCGTGCAATCTCTACGGGAAGGATTTTAGCACTACTAAACCTACTTACTAGAATCTAGGCCTAGACTTTTGAAAAAATTTATGAAGAATTTAACGTACCCTTTTTGGTGCTCTGTCGAGCATGTCCCTGCTGTCAGCAATTCTTGCATTTGATCATCATCAAGAAGTTGAAATCTTGGGAGAGTTTCTTCAGCCATTTTTGCCTTCGGTTTGAAATTACCGACCCAATTCTTCGCGTACGGTATCCGCGAACGCTCAAACAAGTTTTTAACATGTGAACCGATGGGTATTTCACCAAGACTGAACTATTGTCCCGGTAACCATGGTAACTGGGATTTTAGAACTATTATTTTAGAACTATTACATGGGTTTGGAATTTTACCGGGAATTTTACAGGAATAGTTAAAGTTTATGAATGCAATTTCGACCAATCAGATGGCTGGATTTCTTAAGTGAGGTATATAATAATTGATATATGGCAACTTTTCAAATGCATTAAATACTAATTTAAAAATAGATTACACGTGTTTGTTCATTAATCCTTCGATTGCTTCTTCGCCTCTGCACGATCGCTCATTTTCCACACGTGCATAAAGAGATTACTTTGTGCAACATAAAGTCTTTGCACCATCACCGTCATTCCCAATCTTTATTAGTTCCTTAGCAACCCCCTTTCTAAGTCCGGTATACATAAATCTTAACTAATCTTACTAATTTGCTTGTGCAGCCCCAAAACCCTGTAATAACTTACCATTTGATTCAGGAAATCACCATCTGTGAATATCTTTAAATCAAACTGAAAGCACATCTTTTCAATTAACTTTAAATCTAAGCGCATCAGGAGCTCTTGTAGCGCAATAGAATATTCACTTCATGTTAGATAGTTTCTGCGCTCTATAAATGTATTATAATTATTTTATTATAAATCTCGAAGCCTTTAATATGTTATCCTGAGATAAATACAGTGCTGAGTTTGGCACAGGCAGAATAATTTATGTGGCATATAAAGATTTTTTTTTTAAATCGAGGCGATGTTAGTAAACATTTTATTGTTTTAACTATAGGACAAACGATGAAATGAGAGGGGAAAACAGAGGGGAAACATGACAAACAGATAGAGCAAGTGAGCAAGAGAGAGAGAGAGAGAGAGAGAGAGAGAGAGGGGGGTAGGGAGAGACTTATAGATAAACGTGGAGACAGAGGAAAAGATAGAGGGAGAAAAAGAGATGGGGATAGAAGGAGGGTATAGAAAAATAACGACTTCAAAAGAGAGAATGGAACATGCAAGGAGCTCTGAGAGATCAAGGATAGAAACATTCATGTAATTTATTAATATTATCATGATTATTAACAATTTCATTATTATAATCATCATTATTGTATCATTATATTTATGATTTTCATTTATTTACTAATTCATTAACAAAAAATCTTTGGATTCATATGTTGTTATTATCATTGTAGTAATGGCAGGAGCTGTAGTAGTAGTAGTAGTATTAGTAGTAGTAGCAGTAGTATTGGTAGTAGAAGAGGAAGAAGCAATATAATCATCATCACTTTTGTTTCTTTCTTTGAAGAAGGCTCAGAAAAGAAAAAAAGGTAAGAAGGAGAATTGAGAAACAAATACACTTTTAAAGACAGTAAACATGGTAAACGAGGGAGAAAAAAGAAACAGAGACACAGAGAATGCGCCAACAAACATGTATAACTGGTATTTAGAGATCAATACCGCATAACTGATTGCACTCTGTTCTTCGAAAAACCATCCCGAGAAAGAGGATATTGAAAGTCAGTGCTCTTTATGGCCCGATTTTCACCAACTTGTGCATCTCCAGTCGTCTTCAGGTAACTCCTTTCTATCGATTCGAAGCACTCTCCAATCAGAAGTGCACTTGCGCGAAAAAGTCAAGGCGTCCTCTATTGATTGAAGGAGAAGAAACTTTCAACGCACCCATACACGTCCACACGCACGCACACGCACACACACCGGCGAAAAATCGGTTGGATACGTTTCAATTAGACCAAGCGCGTGTGTACTGAAGAGGTATTCAGACATGACGAGCTATTTGAAAGATCGGGCTGATGGTAACGTACCACAGAGTAACAGTGAGACAAGCAAATAATGCTGATTTGTAAATGTTACGGGGTAGATTACAAATCTGGAAATGAAATAGATTAATCGAGAAGAGAAAGAAAGCATCAAAGGGTGGGAACGGATAGGAAACGGAAAGAAAACGAGACAGAGAGAGAGAGGGGGGATTTTTAAAGAAAAATGTGGACAGGCAAAGAGAGAGAGAGGGAGGGGGGAGACGGGGGGATCGGGGCGATGGTTGTATTTTATTATTACTACAAATTAGCAGTTTCAGAAATGTTTAAATTGTTTTCATGTATGGATCTTATCTACATGTCTGTCCTTTAATGAACCGATGTATTTAGTGTGGCAGAGTTTGCACTCCCATGCACTCGGGTTGCCTAGTTGACGTAATTTCTCTGAAACATCGTAAGTAATAAAAAGAAATGATAGTGATCTAGTCGGGCATTGTTTCTAGGTTAGGCGTTGCCGAGTGCTTTTATCCTAATTAGCACAAATTCTTTGTAGATCTTTGTCTGTCTTTAAGGCAAGCTGTCATATCCAGTTTCCTATCAACTTATCATCGGTGCCTCTGGAAAGATAATTTCATGAAGTCATTTAAATCAGTCCGATTTCATTAATATCATGCATTTGCATCCTGCCGATGAAAGTATTACCTATTTGCCAATAGGAAGTTTGCTATTTTGAAGAAACATTTTCACCAGGATGACATGAATGTAATAATATTGTAACGCTGTGGGAGGTTTCTCTACGGTAATATTGATAAATTGAATGATATTAATTAAATTGTTGCCATCCTTGTAAAGGTAGTATCATTGTTCGTCCAGGATTCCATTATTTGGAACATCAGAATTATCTTGAATATCAACATTTTTCAAAAGGATACCATCACGGGCTACGAGACATCTCTTACGAGACAGAGAGAGAGAGAGAGAGAGAAAGAGGGATCGAGGAGATATTTAAGTTTTGGCACCTTTTCCTCACGTCTTTTTCCTCTTCTTCTTCTTCCACTTGTCCACCCACTACCTCTTCTTCCTTCTCCTTTTCCTCCTCCTCATAATCCTCTACTTTTCTATCATTATCTTTATTTTCCAAGCGCATGTAGAAGATTTGATCTTGTATAAATTATGTTAGAGGATGATACAAATATAGGAACGAAACTAACTTTTGTCTCACATACTGCAAACGCCATATTTCCTACTCCCGGTAAACACAGTATAATTTAGTAAATTGAATTAGGTCAACAGGAAGAAAAAAACACGTTGACCTTGTCTATACAAATATAAAGATTAAATAGAATTAATATCAGCATAGAAATCCTGACACACATTTTATGATTTCTAATCCGTTCTTACAATGCGTTCCAAAGGCCGATAAATTGATTTTTAATTTTTTTGGGGTAAGTCTATCATTCTTATAGATTGTCGAGACGCAAAGGTGATAATAAAGTATTTCACTGCACCTCATTTAGCTCCGAACTCCTTTCCTGATTAAAAAAAAAATTATTGATACCTTTGTCATGTTTATCCATTCAAAACTTAAGTTAATGAAATGTAGATCTTTGTTCAATCTTTTAATTCGAGTATGTCCCCGGCATATTTTGTGAGAATTCTGAATCCACGATTTGTCACTACATATAGTATTCATGAATATTGTATTACAACTTCAGAATATATTCTGAGCGCACGAACTCAATGCCTGCAGTCTAAATGAGCTTTCATACTCGTCATAAAATCAAACAGAGCATATTTCCTATCGAGAATACTAAGTTCTGATGAATGTTAAATACAAAAATGATATTTCAATATAGTTAACGAATGCATTCTCGTGGACACAATAACATTCGAAGAGACGTCATGGAGTTGCCTATGGCTTAAACATCATTTTCAGGCAAACATCTGACATTCACATGGTATAGGCAAACAATACGTTTATTTGACTTCAGATTCAGCATATCATTTTCAATTTCAATTGGTTTTGCAACTATCTAGAGCGGCTATGATTGAAATAGCGGGTTGATCCAGAATGTGCATGATATGTCACGCACACGTCGTGTGTTCGCCCACACCTTAGTTGTATGATCATGTCCAAAATACAATGGAGTAACTACCAGAATATTCGAAAGTTGGGCTGAACATGTTTTGAACCAAAAAAGATTCTCGCCTCTGCAAGAAACAAATATGCATTTCTATTTAAAAAATATCTCTCACGTAATACATTTTATTATGTCTTCGGTACTTTCTAGGTTTTTGTTGAATGACGTCAGAACTTTCAGTACACAGTGAGCCACGTGTCAAAATTCCACATACATCCCTACCTACATCCTTCTCCCTCCTGATCACCGTCATCTCATTATCTGCCAGTTAGATGTCGGCATATGTTTTGTTAATGATTAGTACAATTTATTACAAATTTATACTCTAATGTTGTCTTTTTTTCTTTTTTTAGGAGAAGGGGGGGGGGGGAGCTTGGTCGCAATATTTAGAAACTGTGCAGCTGACATTTGGACAAGATGCGTCAGCCCCTGGCAAAATGGACTGGTACGCCTCTGAAAAAAGGTATGCCAAACACGTTTTTTACTTTACGTATAAAAACGGGGGAATTCCCAATTTAGACTCACCAATACAAGTGCAAGGATGAATCGTTCATTGAATACAAAAAGACATAAATAGAAAACAGTCGCGCTTTTTAGACTGAACATAATTGAAATCATAGCTGCGTTTACACTGCAGCCAAAAATCGTCGATTTAAATTTTTCCTACACACTCCGGTGTTTCGGCGGTCGTTGTATAGCAACTACCAGGAAACACGACGAAAAATCACCTTCAGAGTGTTTTTTTTTTAACGCCTGCCGAAGTTACCGATTTAAGCAGTGTAAATGCAAACTTCGGTAAGATTGTGAATTTTGCTCACATGACTCTCTCCTCGCTTACATGCAAACGCATGCAGAGGCACCGACGAGTGCGCACTGCTCACCAAAAGAAAAAGAAAAAATCGGTATCAGCAAACTTTGACGGCATTTACAAGCGGCGCATGCGCAATACTCATAAGAACTTCCGTACGAGCAAACTTCGACGGGTTTTAATGGGTTTTTCCAGTGGTTTAAATGGAAGTAACAAAAAATAGCAGATTTTCCAAAGTGGTTTTCAGGATGTGTAAATGGGCCTTTCGGGTTCACCATTCGACAGACAAGCGTCAATATTGCAAATGTCATTTAAGAAGATATTAAATGTATTGGAACATTTTCCCTGTGGTTTTGGCGACAAAACCAGAGCCCACAGCCATACCCTTCCGAACACTAATTCCCCTGGAGCAAATTATTCTAAGAAGCTTGTTTTAGACAACAAATAAAATTATCCGAAAACAAGCATAGGCTATTTAAAGAACCTTTGTGCAAAAACAAAATGGGAAACGTATTGTAAATTACATAGGCCTATCATCTTACATGTATATGAATTCAGGAATTGATTTAGAATAACTTCATGCTGAGTTTTACATCTTTATCATCATAGCGGATAGCCGGATAGGATATATTTTTCAGAAATTAGAACATTACGAAAAAGTAAAGTGAAAGGAGGAGGGGGTAGTACCTGAAATAGTAATAGTCTATATTATATTAATGTTGATGATGATGGTGATGATAATAAAATAGAAGTAATCATAACATATATAGCTAATAGTAACAATACTACTACTACTACTACTACTACTACTACTAATAATAATAATAATAATAATAACAATGATATTAATAATAACAATAATAATAATAATAGTGCAATTAATACTACTACATGTATTACTACTTCTAATAATTATCACAAATACAAATTGATGATGATAATGATGATAAAAATAAAAATGAAAATGAAGATGAAAATGAAAATGATTTTTTTTTTTTAATTCATATGACAGCTACATAATGTAATAGTAAAAATGTACACCAGGCAAAAACCCAACGAAAAAGAATTTTAAATAGATGGTGGCATTGTTATTAATAAAGTCTGAGCCCTTCATATATATATATTTGAACAAACACTCTATAAAATAACATACCTCTACATCGGACAAATGAATGAATGAAATCAAATGAAATGAACGTTTAAACAACGCCCCTGGAAAATTTGCTATCCTTTCCTTTGTTTGCAGATACTTGCTGGAAACAACCAATAATTGATGCCAGTGTACAGCATAGAAAGAAAGAAATGCCATCGATTAATACAAACACATGCGACAATAAAACCAGCAAACCTCGATTAAAAACTTTAAATGCATTACACTCAGAGTTCTATGCTAGTGTATAGTCTTATATACTACAATCGGAAAAGAGGTGTCATTTTCCACTTCATTTTCTACTCGTCTTTCATCTGATACCAAGCCCGCAGGGAACATGGCATCTGAAATCACATGAGGACGGGCTTGAGAAATGAAACTGGAAGGAGAGGCATTCTTCGCCTCCACGTTTACATCAATAGCTAGAGAAGATCAGATAATTGTTTCGAGAAGATACTAGCCTTCGTCCGCCGCTGTGCATGTACGAAGAATGATAGAAAAGGTCGCAGTTATAGTTATAATCTGCGTATTGTACTGAGAAGACAAAAGAGAGATGGGTCTAAAAACTACTGAATATTGCAAAGATGGTGACGGAAAGAAATGAATATGCAGCTCCTGAAAGCGTAATTTAAAATGTATTTTAGAAATTGCAGATATGTGGTAAATAAAGGTGAAAGATAAATTGTGTTACCTTCCTTATTATCGTATAGGCCTATTCCTTGAACGACGAAATTTTTGTTTTTATCGCAAAACCATTTATCTATCTATTTACCTATGGTAGCGATATGCCTTTAATATACAATTCTTGTGAAGTGCTCTCAATCTATAATGGGAAGAAAATATTTTACAGATTAAAAAAAAAACAGATGCCACATCCGTGTTTAGTACAATGTTTCATGGGTTATTTTATCTAGAAATGTTTTGTACATTTTAATCTCTGTTATTGATTTAAAAAAATTACAACAATGCACAATATTTGTTGTGTCTGTTTACATGTCTTACAAGCTATTCACCCTTTCGGAATAGCTTTCGGAAGGTTCTTTCAAAATTCAATGCCATGACCAGTACCTTTTAACCCGTTAACTAATGATCTATCGAATTCCCTTCGGTTAAAAGTAAAGCCCCTTAATTTCACACCGGGCCATACGAAGAGTTGCGTAGTGTTGCGTACCGACTACGCCGAGCATACGCTGCCCTACGTTGGCCTACGTAACTATACGCTGAGGGACGAAAAGGGGTGCGCGAGAAGGACGCCCAAAATTAAACAAGTTTTTTTTTTCTTGTAATTTCGGCGTAGACACTAGACGCAGAAAGTACGCACTTGTATGCAAATCTACGCAACACTACGCTACAGTACACCAAGCCTATGCAAAAGAACGCTGAACTACGCCAGTCCGACGAGGCAGTAAAAGCTTGCACACACAGTAAACAACCGAACACAACCGTAAGCAAAAATGTACGCCCGGCCTACGTAAACGTACGTAATCGTACGCGTAGGTACGCCAATTGCAAACGCCGTACGTACACGGTGCCTATGCACAGTGTACGTTACCACACGCCATCGTACGCCAGCATACGCATAACCTACGCAGGGATTGCGCTCAGGCAATTCCGGCGAAGTTGGTACGCCACCCTATGCAACTCTACGCAGATCCGGTGTGATAGGAGCTCATGGAATTCCTTGGACTATATACTAACCAGCACCGTGCTACTTCCAATCATCAATTATCTTTATAAATTATTATCTTCATGCATACTCTACTCGTTTGAAATCATCTATAGCATCTCCAATCCCCTGCCTATTTTAGTTTTGCTAGACGTGCTTCATCCTTGAAAAAGTAAATGAACTCGTGTTTTCTTAAATATTCATGCCCATTGTCTCAGATTATGAATTCACCTGCGTGTTTATCACATCATCCCCTTGGATTCCATCTTCCCATCCGGCTGTCCTGTGAGGTGATTAATTACCTAATGTATTCCAACACAACTCCCGGAAGAATATTGACGCACATGCATGAGCCGCTCTCAAAACTTTTTGTTCAACGTCATATTTATTCCGCTTTCTTATACTTCTCCCAATCTGTCTCCAATGTCAGCCTGTTTTGGACATGAATCTTCTTACTTAGAAATGCCAAATATCCAAAGCCATTCTCAAGTTAGAATGTGAGACTGAAGATGAAGAAAATAATAGATTCTGCTGAATTGAACGCAAAACAAATTTCTTTTTTTCTTCAGAATTGCTGTCAGATATAATACATGTATAATTTCAACCTAAATTTCATGTTAAGCCTGGGCAAATTGCCAAAACTGATGAAAGTCGGGGTGATTTTTTTTTTGTTTTAATGCGTCAATTGTTTCGCTTATCGAGGAACAGATAATGGTTTTATACTATTTTTTCCTTTTATTTTTTGTTTAAACTTGCTTTATGAAAATCCTGGTATATGGCGTAGATTTTCAAGATTTTGTGTTCACCTTTAAGGATGAGCTTTTGATTACCATGTGTCTGTATTTTATTGTATGAATATTTATCAAATCAGATTTATCGATATTAAAAGTTCCCACCGTGTTTTTACTGCACCAAATTAAGATTTCAACTAAATTTGTCCTGACTTCCAAAAAAATCACTGCTTAAATACTTTGGATCAAAAGTAATAAATAAATCAGATTCTTCACGAACAAAATAATCATGATAATGTGAGTTAAATTATTGTAGAATTTGCTCAACAAACGACTTTGAAAAGAAGAAAAGCCAGGCCTAATTAATTCCATTTCTGGTATATCTACACCAAACAAAAACGAAAATCGTAAAATAAAGTTTCAATGATTAACCCGGCTGACAGTGAAAGGTCGAGACGTGTTGTAATTGTACAGATGACGGTGGGCTATTGACCTGTCTGTGAAGGATTTCGTACCTTTCTTCCTAATGAGCACGCCATGATCTCATTTTCTTAGATCGTGATTCTTGTTTTACTTTGAAATTATATCCTAATAGCTTCCCACCCTTCTACTCAAGTGGCTTCTAGCTTATTAGAGTAAATTACTTCATGGTTAAAAAGACATCATCGAGGAATGATTCAATTAAAAATCCGAAGATACGTGTCAACGAACTCAATTATAAACCTGTTTCATTCTACCAATGAGGCTTGAACCGTTCTTAAGTTGATTAATTTCGTTCCAATTCCCCGATAATTTCAAGAGTAAATAAATTCCACCCTTGCTTGAAAGAAAAGTAGCTCTAGTCCTGGAATAAGGATGGAAGACATGTGAAGTAAGATAAGGTACAATTTTGTCAATCACGTCCGATTTTTCTAAAGGCACTCAAACGTAGAGTGATTAAAAGATTGTGACAGGGAAGGCAATCAGCGGATATGTAACCCAAGGTAATATTGGTAGAACGAAATTAATTTTAATTCTTAATAGAAGGCAGAATGCTATGGCGGTTCCTCTTCAAACGGACTGGAAGATAATTACTAAAGGCAAACTAGACGGGAAAAGAGAAATCATAAACTGTTCGCTCTAAGCTTAAAAGTCTTTAATACTGTCAAAATGGATTATCTCGAAAGGAGTGTTCTTGAAAGCATTTTAAAGCCCCACTGCACTACTTATAGCTACTTGCATGAACCCTCTATATAGCAAACATTGCCTAATCGGTGACCATTTGGTCCCCTGTTTCTTATGTTAATTGAGAGCTGATTTTATTAGATAACCACCTGTCAGTGACCATGCAGGGAGGTCTAATCCCTCCTAGCCAAACTAGTGCAGATAGGCTTTAAGTAAAGATTGCTTCACTTAAATAGTTCTCAGTGATATCGGGTAGGCAGGTAGCATCTTCAATTCAATTTGTTTGAAATTATTCGTCACATAGTACAGTCTGTATTTTCTATGTTTTAATGGTTTTGTATTTAAAGTTTTATTTCATGGCATTTCTCAAGTTATATGTCTCTGTAAAGTTTCAATTATAAATATCCGTGTTTTTCCATCCTTTACACGTGGAATGTAGAACAATAATCTTCTCGGCTTTTAAAGCATTCAAAGCAATGGAATTGAGAATAGATTAGAATCGTCGCGAAGAAATTCGTTTAATTTTGGCATCAGTAAAAGCAAGTTCTATTTTATCATGTTTTATTGTATGTCTGATGAGTCGTAATACAAAATATTAAAACATGTATGCTTGCTTTAGTATTTGACTGCAATCTGTCTATAAATATTTATTTTATAAGAAAACACGTCTCTAATGTGTGTTAGTCATGGAAACAAGGTTAAGGCCTTCCCCTTGTACTTTAGTAACCTTTTCAAAATCTGGGGACAGCCCTTTTTAAACTCCCGAAGCTATCTAAATTTGCGTCGTCACTATTATTATTTTTTAACATTTTTTTTACATTATTTACACTATGTTCATGATCGTGATTTCAAATATCACTTGCATCGTTGAATGCTTTTTTTTCGTTCTTCTTCTTCTTTCTTGTGGCGGCGGACATTTTGTATTATTGTTGTTCAAATAAATTAATGTAGAGAAATATACACAAAATATATTCATGCTTCACAAATAGGATTACCAATTTAAACTATTGACAAAGATACTGGCTCAATAGTACGTCCGTCCTTGCTCATATCAAGGTAGCACAGATCACAGATCCCAACGATTATTCCTGTTTGAACGCCCTAGATTGCATGCACTGTTAAACGATTCATGTCAATTCTTTCTTCTGAACTAGAGCAGAAATAACCGAATCCCCACGACCTCATTTATAATTCATGCTGCCATCCCGTGCAACGTATTTTTTAGTCACAAGGGATGGCATTATGATATTTAATTTTCCCCATTTATGTCCAAGTGTGGTCGCCATGCATGGTCGATGAGCTTGTATCGATCACAAGAGTTCAGTACCTCGTTTATTCGTCCATATGTTGGCCCATATTTGTTCCAAACGTATATGAATATATATTATATATATTATTGACAATTATGCCTGTATTGCAAAATAAGCATTTTCGTAGTTTTTTCCTTTTTCTAAATGAACTTGTTGAAATTTAAACGTCTCAGAAACAGAAAGATAACTGGTAAGTTGAGCTATACGCTCATCATAATCAGGGTGATTAATTTTCACTCTTGCGTCCATGATTTTAATGAGTTTGCATGATGGGTGGAAAAAACATCCTAATTATGTGGTAAGTATTTAGAGGGTCGAGGGCTTGCCCCCCCCCCCCCCCCCCTCCATCGAATGGCGGGAACAAACTCATACAAAACACACACCTAAAACTGGGGTGCGAACAAATGTTAAAATAAAATTATTCGATCCACTTCTCCCCCACTTCTTCTCTAATCCGGCGTTGGATATGTTACTTTGTATTTTATCAAACCAGGTCTCCCATTTCGGCCCCTCCATGATGCCAGTGCATCTCAATGTCTAGATCCATGCGGCGCCACTATACCTATGTATGCTATGTGCAACACTGCCTTTAATATCTTGTTCGCCTTTTAGTTATTAGTAGTTCTACCAACGTTACAAATTACCGAACTGATTATTTACATGATTATCGCTACACTTAAATATCAATCTAGAGAAATTAACAAACATCATCCCCCCAAAAAAAAGAAGAGGAAGAAGCACATTGGGGGAAAAACAGCGAATACGCGTATTCACATGCGGAATTTCTCCCTAGATCGTACTGATATACATAATCCTGAAAACAGTGATGTTAAAATATTTGGTGATTGCTTTTACTTCTGCAACACCTGTCTTCCTCCAAAACTTAGAGCTGTTAAATCTATTAAATGTAAGAGACAGAAAGAGAGAGAGATAAAAATGCATATCCCAGTCGGCATCATGCTACATGAACTACTTGTCAACCGTCTGTGAAGAAAATACGAAGACACTCTCGAGAGATACGAAATCCCCGGGGAGGGATGCTGTTCTAACATCTGAGGCGGGAAATTAAGAGCTGTCTGGAGACTAAACCAAAAATGACAGCGAAATGCGTCATCTTTCCCCCCTTTATTGAAAATATTTTACGGGTGAAATTTCGTCTGCTTAAACCATCCTTCCTCTGGCAGGGGCTCTGTTCTTTTTTTCTTTTTATTTTCTTTTTAAATGAGTCGCATCTCGCTTCTCGCTGGCACACGTGATTAAACAAACCGGCTGTTTCCAATTCAAATACAATTTGCGCGCGCCGGCGTTGGCATGGTAACGGCATGTAGCGAACCGGACTTGCGTGAATGGGGGCCTGGGATGCGGGGATGATGATAGGGGTGGAAGAGAATGAAGAGTTTGGTAGGAGCAGAGGTGGGAGGAGAAGCTTGGTGATGAGAGACGATGCTCAATCCGGGATGCGATGGGACGTGAGGGTTTGAAAGCGTCTCGACGATGGATTAAGAAAGTGGCTTGAATTAAGGTAATCGAACGGAGGCTTTGGGTAGTGGGATGAAAGTGTTGAAATGTATCAAGAAAATGAGTGGATGGGCGTGGTTAAAGTAAGGGAATAACATGTTGGACTCAGAACCGCAATGTAAGTTAATGGAAGGTTCAACGACTATCATGGTTCTGATAGAGAACCGTTAAAAAAGGATTTTCCCAGTACATCTCCTTCTTGTTCGTGGTAATCTACTTCTTCTTCTTCTCCCCCACCCCCTCCTCCTCCTTCTCCTTCTTTTTTTTTCGTTTTGTTTCGGTTGTGAAGGTTAATTTCCCCAGACTTAGTGTTCAATAGAGTAAAACAGCCTGCATGGATGCAGAATTTTTCATTACTATTTTAGAGGTGGATTCCCCGCCGATTCATATTACTGATTTCTGATATGCTTTATCATTTATCTACAAAATAACATACGCTTTGTAGTAGTGTAAGAACTTATCACCTATCCTTTTGCTCCAGCATTTTTTAGACGAAAGTTTGTTCTCTATATCATAATTATATGTTATGTAGACAACAACGTCATTAAATATTCGGATTAAACTATGCATTTCTCGGTTGGGAATGCCATAGATCACTTTTTAAAGTATGATTGTGCAATTTATTATAACAATTCTTCTTTTCTCTCTCTCTCCTTCTTATATTTGTCTTCTTCTCCTTCTTCTTCTTGTTTATTTGTATTATATAAAACACCCATCTTCTCTCATATATTATGTATTTTATTATATTATATTATATTATTGTATTTTATTCCTTCGCTGAATTTGTTATATATCACAGTTCTTCATGGCCAGCTTCAAGTCCAGATTCACGGAATGAATCACCCTGCTTTTTAAATTGTGAAATGAATAAATACAAATATTCTGCGATATTAATGCTTTGAACTTTCTCAGATATCAACAAGACGTGGGACTTTCATGAGTCCCATGGCTATACCCTCGTGTAAGTCCATACCGGTTAAGTGATATGCGATAGTTTCGCGCCCCAGAAACAAGACATATAGCAAATAAGCGAACGATACAATATATTTTCCAGCCGCCCCAAATCCCGGCACTTAAGGCCCCTCTTAAATGCGCATAAATGCTCCGTCATTGCATTTCAAATATTTGTTCTCCTGTCGAAAATCCGGCCGAGGTAACATTAAAGAATTGTGGGCGTTTTCAGCGAGGTGTTTCATTTGCTTAACATTGTGGTTGACCGAATTACGTAGGTTGTCTCTTTGCGATCTCAGAACGCCTCCCCTCTCCCCACTTGGCACATCAGTAAATTCTAGTTCACGCGCTACTTATGAGAAGTTTGTGTCAATGAACTTTATTCGTGCATTGTCAGGGGGTAACAGTTCTATGAAATGATTTGTTTCAGGGAAATAAAGGCCCTGTTTGTCGGCTTAGCCTCTGTCGGGTGGTCGGTCTAGAGGTGTGTGTGTGTGTGTGGGTGTGGGGGAGGGGGTGGATGAGAGACTGCTAAATGGTCGAAATCCGAAAGTGCAGAGGGATATCACTGATTACTTTCCTCTCGCTTTCCTTCTTTGTTCACAAACTCAAAAAAGTGCGCCTTCTGCAGTGTCATAGCTACAGAAATTAAAGGCACGTGCCACCGTACATCATCGTGCATTCCATCCGCCTAGTGCCCCCCCCCCCCTACATTATACACCTTAAGCTACACACTCGACCTAAGTGTAAGTGATAAGGATAAAATGACACTTGTTAAATTCCATTTATATTCCTTTATAATTTTAGAACTTAAAAGAGTATACATGTTTTTCAATGAAAGGAATATTGATGTTTGAAATTGAATTCGAATTTGTATTCGTTTGAAATTTCAATAACTTTATTGATTTGAATTTAAAGTTATCGCTAGTCTAAATACAAACAAAATGCTCTATTTAACAAAAACAGGGACGAACTGCCCCGCCCCCCCCCCCCCTCCCCCCCCCCCCCCCCCCCCACTCCGTGAACGGAGGGATACCATGCGTGTTCCTAAACTCTCCGGCTCGTAACAAAAGAAAAAGGTCGACCCGTATTGACTTTACACACTGGACTTTTGCTGAAAAGGGGGGGGGGGGTGTTGAAAAAGGCTCGTATAACAAAAGAAAAAAGGTCGACCCGTATTGACTTTACACACCGGACTTTTGCTGAAAAGGGGGGGGGGGGTCGCTTGGAACACGCATATGCGTACCCTAAATAACACTGAGTGGGGGGGGGGGGCGGGCGAACTGCCCACACTTGTTCTAGAATATTTTTAATACATTTAATTAAAGACGCTATTTTCAAAATATTTGGAAGCAGACATCGGATAAAGTTTATGGCGTGACTTTTTGGAATGATTCCGGACACTTTCAGGATCATGCTTGAGAAATTAGTGGGCTTCACGTTCACCACATTTTTGTATTTTAGGGAGAAACTGTGAATAACAAGGACAACCACTAACTTTGTGCACCAAATTTCCAGTCAGCTTGTAAAAGGCTCATTCAATTGCACTGAGTCCGTTTCATCGCGTACCCTCCTTTTGTCCAGCCAAGAAAAACATTTTTTCTCGAAAAAAGCTCGCCAGCATTGAATTGTAAGTTTGTTTCCATAATGTTCTTGTATGTAACTTTCCTCAGTGGGTACAATGCATGTGATGTATACAGTACTATAATATAGTTGGAAATAACTTTGGCTGCCTTCGAGTCCTAAATCTTAGGATAACACGACGTCATAAGATAATTGAAATTGTCCATTATTCATATTCTGCATTAATAATAAAATTGCTACCGATTTCTTATATAGCACTTTTCAATTAAGTAACCGCAACGCTTACGGTATCATTATTATCCGGTCACTGGATTTAATTACTATTCTGCACATGACAGTGCACATTCTCCACTCCCTGGAGAGCCTTCCAGCTAGTCGCCCTTTTACAGGTGCACTCATGCTAATTCAACCCAGCGAATTTCGCATCCTAGCGGATACCCATTTAATTTCTGGGCGGAGAAGAACCAAGTAGATATGCTGTGCTCAATGAACTAAGTGCCGTACCGGGGCCCGAACCCGCGACCTGCGCATTTCCAGTCAAATAATGAAACCATTCGATTACGAAACATCTTAATTATTATCAGTCTATACCAGTCTTCTAATGGGAAATAATTATCTCCCTGTAATAGACAGAAATATAAACACACATGCATGTAATTCCTATCTCTGAAGGAGAGAAAACTCTGAAAGACTATACTCATACGTTTTTCTTGACTTGATTTTATGCTTCCAGAACCTTCGTAAGAAAACTGACGAAAGGCAACATCAATATGCCACCGATGAATACCCATACAATGAGCGATACAATGAAAGCCATGGGCAATCTCTTAGGAATCAGTCCTCTTAAGAAAGTAGAAACTTGATTCGCATTCGAATGTCTTGATTAGATGTGAACTCATCCGCTTATATATATTTTTTGTATTGAAAGAAAAAAATAGAGTGTTCTACAGTATGTGTAGCATGGTGCAGTTCATTACATTGACTAATGATTAAGGTCGCATTTGAATATACATTTACAAAGTGAATGAGAAATAATTTGAGATAAACATGAAAAATAAGTTTAACTATGCATTTTGGAACCGGATTAGCAAGAAATCGACCTGCTATCTAATAGTAAATAAATAAATAAGATAGATAAATAGTAAAGATTCAAAATTCGAAATTTAAAAAGTCGTTTTTTATACATCAAGAATTATTGCGTGCAAATGCATTCAAGACTAGAATGAAACTCATGTATCCAAAAATTCTAACGGTTACACGATTCTCAGGAAAATTTGAATCAGATATTACTTCATCAGCAGATATGAACTCAAACCATTTCTTATTTTCTCATTGAAAAAATTGAAAAGTGATCTAACAATATTTTGAAACTACCAGAAAAGCGATTCGTGTTATACACAATATCAAACATGATTTCACTCCAACAATAAATTACCTGATGGTGATCTGAGGTTGTCCGGAGATTTGGGGAGGCGCGATAGCTCAGTCGGTAGAGCAGTGGTCTCGTAATCCGGTGACCCAGGTTCGAAACCAAGGCGATGCGCTAGTGCCCTTTGGTAAGGCATTAATCTTCATTACCAGGTCCCTCGGAGAGGACCTAAGGCCGTCGGCCGTCTGGTTGCCTACATTCAAGCATTTATGCTTTCTTAAAAGCAGTCAGGTAAATTAACCATCATTCATTCATTCATCATTGCCATCGGAGCGATATTCCCTTAAAGGGATAATTGAGTTCTGTTGCAGAGAGCGCTTGACAAAATAATTTTGTTGTGAGATAATGAAAAACTGAGTGTCAAATTTGAAAGGACATAATATTTAAATGACAAAATCATCTTTGTTTGATCAAAATCGGTTCAGAGACGGCTGAAAAATAACGATTTCTAATACTTGTGTACCACCACAAATATTAGATATTTTGATTTTTTATTTTTTATTAAACGTTAAAAAAAACACGAAATAATGCCTTTTACGTTGTATTTCAGCCAAGAGGACCGCAAGAATAATATTGAACAAGACATATGACACACCGTCGGCTGATTTGTTCACAAGTCTTAAATGGATGACACTAGACAAGCGGTTTGAGTTAAGTCGCGTTATGATGATATATAAATGCGTTCATTACTTAGCACCTTCTTACCTTCAGGTAGGCTTAATCAATCCTAATGATGTACATGAGCATCATACAGTGGCGGATCCAGGGGGGGGGGGGGGCCGGCCCCCCCCCCCCCCCCCTTGAGAAAAAAAAATGATGTAAAATCACGTGATTTTTACCTTTTTGGGGGGTTGGGCCCCCCCCCCCCCCCCCCCCTGGCGCTCAAGGGGGGGGGGGGGTGCAAATCGAAAAATTTTCGAGGACCAAAAAAAAAAAATGTGCTCACTACCCCCCCCCCCCCCCCCCCCCCCCCCCCACTGAGCGACTTTTCGGCCGGCGCGATTTTCAAATTTTCGGGGGGCAAACAAAAAATGAAGAAAGTTGGGCCCCCTCCCCTAAGAAATCCTGGATCCGCGCCTGGCATCATACAAGGCAAATAGACAGTGGATGTTTACGTGTGCCTAGATTTCACACTGATTGTTTTAAGTGTAGCCCAATTGTTTCTTCCATATTTGAATGGAATAAGCTAGATAATTCGTTGAGAACGGCTTCCTCTGTGAATTCATTTAAGAGATTGTTTAAACAAAGTTGTAATTTGTGAATGGCTCAGCCATTAACATGACTTATTCACATAATTGCGACTTAATCAATATTTTCCTATTGACATTACTGTTTACTAGGTTAATGATATATGTTTATTTTGCAAATGAGTTTTTTTTTTTTAACTGCTTGTATAAACGTTATAAACGACGTAAATATGTTGATGTTTATGCAGGGCCCCATGGAAGACCACTACTTGTAGGTGAATGGGCTACCCTGTCAAAAGATTAGAAATAAATAAATAAATACAAAAAATGCCGATGTCGACTTTTTTGTTGGCATTTTCGTGTTGCTTATATTACGCCCAACCAGCCGGCCTGTGTATTGTTATTTTTGATTAAATAAATAATTAACGGTCACCGTGTTTTTTTTTAAGTGGAGCTGAATTGGTATGATCGTATTGGCTAAATTTCATACATTTTGGTGTCTAACATTACCTTCATAGCAATTTTAGGTTCTAAAAGGGCACTAGAAATGTCATGGATAAGAATAAAAGCAATAACCATGCACTTTGAAGGCATTTGCGGTCTGAAAACAGAACTCAACTATCCCTTTAAAGGGTGTTACAGGGAATCGAGCGGTGACAATCGCATAACTTTAATGTTGTTTTAAAAAACATAACTGAAAACTCATTAAAGTATGGTGCCATAATATTATTTATCAGCAAAATTTTAATAATGTTTTTACATTTGAAATTTGCAACTGGTAGTATTTTATTCATCCTATACGTTGAGTACAAAATGAGGGCTTCAATTTTTACTCATAGGCCCGATTTTCTTTTCTTTTGGATCTTTTATTTTGCACATGCTTTTGTAAACTCACCCTGCTGCTACCTATAC